>JAFVLL020037339.1:0-28918 GCA_021397915.2 Tor tambroides | reverse complement strand
CCAGTCCGTTTCATCATTTTATTACTACCCTCTGACTGACTTTGATGAAATCGTTATACTGCATGATACATCACAGTGTGAACTCAGCGAGGAGTTCAAAAGCACTCAGCGTTCGACATTTAGCGGACTGCATTTCATATATGAAATGGGAGGGAGAGTGTTGAACCCTCTGGTGCTGGTGTCCACACAAGTGAACGTTTTAGAAGCAATTTTTAATCATTAAGGGTAGGGGTGTAATGGTTTGGCATTGTTACGCTACAGCAGGGGGAAAAATTAAACGTTTTACTTATTATTAATATTTTATTAGGGATAAAAATCTAGGGAACCCTTTTACATTACTATAAGGTTACAGTTAACAATAGAGCCCAAACTTAAATTCAATTACTATTTATTTTTAAATATAATCAACACTCAATTAAAAAAAAATTGTATGCAAACATGTATAGGTGACACAGGTGCAAAATAGTAAGAAATGCTTTATTTGGGGTGTTAAATAATGGCGCAAATAATTTGACGAGCGCAAACATTAGTAAATTGCATTGCGTGATTCATTTTAATACTCTCCTCCCAAATATTTTGCTTCTGAAAGGGGAAAATTCTACAAATGCATATTCAATAATGTCAGAGGCAAAAAAATGTCCACGCATTTTCAGCGCTAATCTTCATTGCGCATCTTTAGTAAATCCTGACAGTACTATTTTAATGCCAAAAGACGGTTTGCGCTGGCACAAGCTGTTAGTAAATCTGGCCCAATGAGTCTAATATTTTGCGAAATGCTCTTCTCTAGACTTCATTTCTCTGGGAAACTAACAAGTTGTGGATACTGATGACTTGCCTGAGGTAAATGAAATGCTACGTGACATTTAGTTTCGATGCGATTGAAACACTAATTGAGAAATTACATGAGGCTTGAGATGTTCATTCATGTTTATTTCTGTTAAAACTAGTAGTAAAGAGAAAGGGATGATCGCGCTGCACTGTCGTTTCAACTGAGGCGTTTATACAGCGATCTTTCACACCACATCAAAGCATGGTATTTATAGTTTGAACTTCCTGAAAAAAAATGGACATAATATGAAAGATGAGACTTTGTTTCTTATCAGAAGTAACAGTAAATAAAACTGGAAGTTTCTAATGAAGTTTCACTCATGCAGTGGTTTGCTGTACATTTGTTCGAACTGAAGGACCAGTACCGAAAATTTTAGGTATAAATGTGTGTACCTTTATTCCCCTAATTCAGGGTATATCATCATCTTCAGACCACAATGGTTGATAATCATTGACCTTTAACCATAATTTTATTATCATTTGTCATTGTGCTGTTCCCCATTAATCACATAAGATGGGTTGTAGTTTCATCAATTGGATATAGCAACACTATAGGTTTCATGTGCCATTGGCCTACAATCAACAAGATCATGATCTTTGAACTTCATGGTACAGATTACAGGATTTGTGGGAGGACCTATGGTGGCATCCATGTTTGTAAGAGTGTTGAGTTCCAGTTAAGCCAGAAAACCAATGGCTTTTCGAATTCCAGCATCATGTGTGTATGTGGAAGCCAAATGTCAGGAATGTTGTTGTGGTTCTAGTGGATGGAAAATACAAAGGAAACAAATTCACTTGTATCACATTGCTGTCACTAAAGAGTGTTCACTTGTCTCGAGCTGACTGAAGTGCTGCCGGTTTACTTTAGTCATCCCAAGCATTATTTTGGCTGCAGTGGAGCATTCCATGTGACACCTCTGCACCTTCCCGCTCTCTGACTGGATGCTGGGAATGTTCTGGAACGGCAGAAGGAATGTGGCTTTACCGTTGCAGGGCCTCACCAGCTGTCCGTGTGCCCCAGGAGATGGCATTGTGGGAAGGGCTGGAGTTCACAGGCCCTTTTGAAATAGAATAAACACTCTCAGAGGACTTTATTATATGATGTGGCACTGTTTTTCTTTTTTTTGTAAGGCTCTTTTACTCTCTCGCTCTTGTTTCAGGATGTTTTGTCAGGGTGTGGCCTACTCCTGCCTCATGTTAGAGGTGCATTGTGGGGGGAAAAAAACTGTATGTGCTCAAAGGACCGCCGTTACAACACTGGCACTATTTGTATGCAAAACAGCCCTCATATCAGCTTGTTTCCTTTCTTATGGTAACTGCTGAAGCGTCCAAACTGTCATTCTTTATCTTTAAGAGGCCGATGATAAAAGTGTGTTTAACTTTTAAAATGTAATTTATTCCTGTGATTCAAAGCTGAATTTTCAGCATCATCACTTCAGTCTTCAGTGTCACATGATCCTTCAGAAATCA
This sequence comes from Tor tambroides, assembly GCA_021397915.2. Classification (NCBI taxonomy): domain Eukaryota; kingdom Metazoa; phylum Chordata; class Actinopteri; order Cypriniformes; family Cyprinidae; genus Tor; species Tor tambroides. The sequence continues at coordinate 26,620 of JAFVLL020037339.1, read as the reverse complement.
TTCTAATATACTGATTTACTGCTCAAGAAACATACCATGATACAGGAGATGTTCGGGACACTTTTGATGGATAGAAAGTTTGAAAGAACAGCATTTATTTGAAATAGAAAACTTTTGTAACATTATGAATATCCTTGTCGCTTTTGATCAATTTAATGCATACTTGCTGAATAAAATTATGAATTTCTTTCAAAGGAATCATACAGACCCCAAACTTTTGAATGGTGTATCATTCCCGTGTTATAACTTCACTGATTTTGGTCACAAACCTCTATAATACAAAGTGATAGAGGTGTGAGGACTGATGAAAAGATGGAAAGAAGAAGATCATACATCAGGAAATGTAGGAATAAAAATGTCAAAGTGAAAGAAGAGAAAAAGAGCAGCCAGAAGTGAGACAGGCTCTTGTGAAATATCTGACCTGCTTGTCTAACATGAGTTTACAGCTTCATACACACACGAGTCATCAAAACAAGAGCTATAAATCTCACCATCTTCGTGATTCACCGATGCCTGATGGCAGTAGACAGTCTCATACAGAACCACCTGTTCCTGTCAGGTCTGATATTGGGAAACTTTGACGACTGTGTGTGTTTATCTGTTTTATGAGGGTTTTCTTCAGACCATTTACTGAAAGAAACCTCATTTGTCTACATATGGACTAGTTTTTAGTTTAAAGTACATCACTTGCCATTTCTTTGTAATTATTTGTGAAATTTAATAGCAATTTCTTAGTGAAATTCTTCAAAGTAAATCGTACACCAAATATCCTTTCTCCAGATTTGATGACAAGTTACTACAAGACACATTCAGACGGTTTCTCCAGTACAAATATTATAGATATGCCTGCTTCATTTGACTGCATAATCCATTATATTAATCATGAAAGCTTTATGTTTGGACAATCATTTAACGGTCTTGTCAGAAATGTTAAATGTGTGAACTTTGCAGGGTTGTTTCAAGTTGTTACAGCTGCTACGTTGAAGAAGGAATGCTATTTTTGTTTTCATAGTGAGCTTGTTTGACTGAGCATTTTGTCTTTTTAGATTTTTATCGTCAACATTTTTCCCATATAAAACTGTTACTCCCTCTTCCCGTCCGTATGTTTGTCTGAACGTGTGAGTAATGGCTGTGAAGAGCCCTGAAGCCTCTCTGTGTCTGTTCTTACCGTCTCTCAGGCTTCAGTTCAGCCCATTCAAACCTCAGTCACCTGTTCGCTGTAAATCTCTTTCAGACCCGTGTAACCACGTAAGGTTGTTCAGCCAAAGAATGAGTCACGTTCCCGAGAAGAAACAAGGGAGGGAAGCGCTGTGAGAGTGAGTTTAATGAAACAGATAGCGCCTCGCACTGCAGTGTAATTCTTAGAGGTCAGTGTGTATTAGCCAGAGTCACTAGTAGCTGTATCGCGTTCTCTTTAATATCAGTGTGAGCGATATTTCATCTAGCGGAGCGTGGATGACAGCTTCCATTAGTACTTTTAAACGCTGGTTTCCAGCCAGTTTTTCTTGTAACAGTTAAACTTCACGCCTCATGTACCTTGTAGCTGTGAGGAAACGTTCACATCTCACTCGAAATGTTCACTTCCAGCAATCTCTCAGCAGGATGTTGAGCGTTCATGCTTAGCAAGAGTGAGGGTTTCAGTTTTCAGCTGCTGGAAAACACTTATATGCATATGAGTCACTGAAGTTGGTCTTGAGTAAAAGAAGAAGCCCTGTCAGGTTCCGGATTGGCGAGTATCTACTTGCACAGCACTTATGCCTCATCGGTCTTTGTCTTTGTGTGACCTTCTGTGTTTGATCTTATGTTTTTAACTTGATTGGTTAAGCAAATGTATTTTTTCTAGTGCTGTCAAACGATTAAAGGTGGGATAAGTGATTTCTGGAAGCCAATGTTGATATTTGAAATCACCAAAACAAACACGCCCCTACCCCAAAAGGGTCTCGCCCCTATTTTGATAGATCCGCCCCACACGTACGTAGCCTACGCAACCCAGGCAACGATTAGTTCTGTGAAACAAAGCAAAACCAATGTTACACCGTGTCTACACCGGAGCGGCGTGACACTACACTGGATGCTGCGCGGTTCGACACGACAGTATCCCCGTCAGAAAACTGCTGCCGCGTTCTATTTATGACGTGCTGACACAAATTTCAAATTATTTTCAACGGTCAGTTTGTCGCGTCCAGTGTAGGCAGACTTTAGCTGTTGCGGCATGTTCAGTGTAGACACGGCGTTACTCGCCTATCGGGAAGAAACAAAGCAACCTCGGCGTCCGATTGCAGTCCTTCTGCTCCTTGAGTTCTCTCCAGTGCTGGATAGCTGATCCGATATCTACACGGGTCCTACTTCTTGCCTTATCATTCCGCAGACGTTTTCCTCTTTTGTTTTTTTATTCGCCATCTCTATCTTTCTGTCGCTCGGCTTGGCTGTTCACTGAACGCTCTCTCCTCCACATCATGAGTAGACACGCCCCTTACTGCTGATTGGCTACAAGTTTGTTTTGGTAATCGGCCCCGACTCAGTTTTCTAAACCGTTTTTGAAAAATTACATACCCCACCTTTAATCGCAATTAATCGCATCCAAAATAAAAGTATTTGTTTACATAATATATGTGGGTGTACTGTATATATTTATTATGTATATATAAAGACACACACACACACAGCATATATTTTGAAAATATTTACATGTATATATTTATATTCATATAAATTATATCATATATATATATAAATATATTTAATATATAAAGGTAACATATTTTTCTTAAATATATACATGCATTTGTATTTATTATATACATAATAAATACACCCAGTACACACATATATTAAGTAATCAAAAAACTTTTATTTTGGATGCGATTAATCGCAATTAATCGTTCGACAGCACTAATTTTTTCTGACCGTGCTGTCAAATGTTGTTTGTGTTATTTCCATATCAACTGTTGGAATGCCTGCAAAATCATATTACGCTCCTGTCATCCAAAGCCTTTCTCTTTCATGACATGTTCGGCCATGAACTCTGAAACCATAGAAAATGAGTGGAGTGGATTTGCTTTGTTTCTAAAGACTTCTTTATTGATAAATCCCTTAGGAAAGAATTTTATGCTTAGGACTTTGATACAAGTCACAAGGCTCATTCACAAGCCAAACTATGTTTCTCCTTAAGGCCTTTGAATTGCAAATTTGACCAGGAAAAAAAACTTGCATTGGGTCACTCAGTGGTCAATTATGTCATTTCCTTTCAGAGTTCTGTCATTGGTCAGTAATACTGCATTTTAATTGTCTTTGACAGGTCTTCCCATCAGCACTTACGCAAAGTACTGCTACCGTAAGCTGCAAAAAGTGGCCATTACTGGGGGCAAGAAGGTAAGAGGTTTTTTATTTTATATTTTTTAAATATATTTTTAAATAGATTTAATTCATTATTATGGATTTTATGATAATAATAATTATTATTATTATTAGAAGGTTAGAGTTTTTTTATTTTATATTTTCTAAATATTTTTAAATGGATTTAATTCATTATTATGGATTTTATATTAATAATAATAATAATATCAGTAGATATCAGTTGAAATCAGTAGATGTTGGATTTATTTAATTGTACTGCACATTTCCGTATTTTATTTTTAAATTACAACTACTGGAAATTAACTTTCATTTACAGTAAATCTGCAAAGACAAATAATTACTAATAACTCTCTTAAAAGTAATCTTTAGCTAATCTCCAAATCAATATCCATTTTTTTCACACGATACATTATAATGTAATGCCTAATTTCACTTGTAGCATTTAAAATGATTGATTTTAGTTTTTATTTTATTTATTTTGACAATATATTATAAATATATTATATATTATAATCATTTATTCACCCTCCAAATCTGTATGAGTTTCTTTTTGTTCAACATAAAAGATATTTTGAAGAATGTTGTCTTCAAAATATCTTCTTTTATGTTCAACAGAAGAAATAAACTCATACAGATTTGGAACAATTTATGGGAGAGTAAATGATGACAGATTATTCATTTTTTGGGTGAACTATCCCTTTAATATCGGACATTTAATCGCTTATCAGCTATAACATAAAAATAATGAATCCAGCTGTGCAGGCTATAGTTCTTCATCAGTTCTTGATTGCAGCGTCGACTCTTAACATGCTCAGTGACTCCTAACCTGGTTTAACCAGATATGTAGAAGTTGCATGATTCCATCATGTGATGTCAAATATAATTAAAAGAGTTTTTCCTGGGAGTATTGTTTATTTATCAATGCCAGCACCGCTGTTAGTTCGTACCCAGGAGTCTCCGAATGGTCAAAAGAAGCAGTATATGGTGCAGCCGTCTAAAATTGGTCACATCTGTGAGCAATCACAGCACCCGGCCTTTAGGAGCGCTCCATGAGAATTACTAATCCACTAACCCAAACTAAGAAGAAAAGGTTACAACAACCCCCCAGGCCCCTGTGTAAGACTCGTCCATGAGTTACGTCCATGCACACATGCTTCACTGCTAACGGCACTAGCAGAAGCTGTTTCCCTCCCTATTTGTTCTTTCACCAGTCCCACCCTGTAATCAGCCATCCCACCTCTGTCTCTAGCGTTTTTACTGGGTGGGCTATTTTTACCTCCGCACCGCACAGCTACGTATTATCCCGCTCAGCGCTCATCTTTCATATTGTGTTACAGCTGAGAGGGTGTCCGTCTGTTCCACATAGTTATGAGGGAAACACAGTCCAATCAACAGATGTTTCATGTGTCAGTGGAGGGTTGTTATTAAAAACTTAATTCTGTTCTGTACTGGAATATTTCAGACAAAAATGAGGATTATCGTCATTCATATTTCAGACAAAAATGAGGATTATCATCATTCATTCTCATGTTTTTCTTTCTTTGTTTTCTATGCAAAGGATGCATGTAATGACCACAGACTGTCAAGTTCCAAAAATAACAAAAGTTCCACAAAAACGCTAGAAAAGTGTTTTTGAACATTCTGGTCAATGCCAATAAGCTGATAATTATATTCATTTTATGGCTGATAACTGATAAATATTCAATATTAAAATAATATACTATTTTCTCTAATAAACTAAAATCATTTGTTTTAAGTGCTACAAGTGAATTTCGGCATCATAACATTTATAATGTATGAAAAATGGATATTCATTTTGAGATTTACAAAAAGATTACATTTAACAGTGTTAATAAATTATTAATGAGTAATTAACCTTAAGTGAAGGACAGTAAATGTGATTTAAGTGTAAAAATAAAAGTTACAATTAAATATACAACATTGGGCTGATACTAAGAAAAAAAAAGATCAAATCAAGTTCAAGTAAGGATTTTTTTTTTTTTTTTAAGAAATTAACACTTTTATTCAGCAAGAATGCATTAATTTGATCAAAAGTGAATATAAAGACTTGCATTGTATACAAAAATATATATATTTCAATTAAATGCTATTACTTTGAACTTTCTGTTCATTAAATAATCCTGAAAAAAGTATCATGGTTTACAACATTGATGATGATAATAATAAATGTTTCCTGAGAAACAAATCAGCATATCAGAATGATTTCTGAAGGATCATGTGATCCTTATGTGATCCTTAGTAATGATGCTGAAAATCACATTCGAAAACAGTTATTTTAAATGTGTAACAATATTTCTTAGTATTACTGTTTTTACTGTATTTTGCTCAGATAAATGCAGCCTTAAAAGGCTTCTTTAAAATATTTTTAAAATCTTACCAACCCCAAACGTAATACGAAACTGAGAAGTTATATTGTTCATCGAGTCTATATAAATTTGATATCACTATATTTTATTAGTTCTTTTTGTCAAATTGCAAAAGTGACAAAGTATGTACAATTCTTGTTTCATCTGTAGGGCCTGAGGAAGCCCACTTTGGAGGAAATTGATCACGGTCGGAACGCCATCGTGACCCCGTCTCTGTTCGGCAGCGCTCTGGAGGAGATCATGGAGAGGCAGAGTGAGCTCTTCCCTGAGAGGAAACTGCCCTGGGTGCAGGTGCAGCTCTCTCAGTATGTGCTGGCCCTGGGTGGAGCCCAGACAGAGGGCATCTTCAGGTGGGACATAGAGAATCAGGAAAGAGAGCTTATCATGGTCTTAAGTGTCTCATATGTAGCACATTATAATGTAGTTCAAACTCTGCTAATTACTAAACTACATAGCCATCCTGAAGTATAAAGTTTTGACTTTTTCATCCCTTCTTCATCATCCATGAAATTACAAGTAACAGGGACATGTTTTCTTTAAATCCTGTGCATCACGGCTCTTTCATGCCATCTTAAGCCTGTCACATTGGCTCCACCTTGTGGTCAAATGATCCAGCACACTATTCTTAGCCGGGTCCCACATGGTGCACTTGATGTGGCTTTTGTTTGTGCATGTCCATACGGTCCTCAAGATTTTAGGCTGTCCCATTTGTCATTTTATGATTGAGTAGGCCCCTTTATTGCTACAGTGTAGCCAAAGTGTGGAGCGCAAGGGCTGAGGGCAGCATTTAGGACAGGGTTCTTAGTGCTATTGAAGTGTCCAAACACGTATGGCTATTAAAAGAGGTAAATAGCTTTCAGAAACAGACGAATATGTGTATCATAAGCAGTCTTGGCTGAAGTTGTTGTCTTCATTTTGTAGAGTACCAGGGGATATTGATGAGGTGAACGCTCTCAAGCTACAGGTGGACCAGTGGAAACTTCCAGACAACCTCTCTGATCCCAATGTCCCTGGTGAGAACATCAAACATTCACATTTATATCTCAAACAGCCTTTACATGGAGAAAGTGAGACCTTTAGACCAGAGGTGAAAAGGCCCCCCGTTGTCTGACATTATATCCCCCAATATTTATAAGCTACAGTATTTCTGCTATAGTTATGACAAAACTGCTTGTTTTTCAACTTTTTTTATTAGCAGAAATCAGGGCTGTTGCTCTATTAAATGCATTTTGTTCAATTCAAGTTTTTTTAATTAAGAACAATTGTTAGTAATGTGGAAAAATTAGTTTACATCTTGATTTTTATATATATATATATATATATATATATATACATATATATTTTAACATAAGACGCAGTCAGATGCAGTACACATTATTTATTGTTTTTAGTTTCTGTTGATTATTGTAGCCGGGAGAAAATTGTTCAGTCTACAAAATACTGAAAATATGTCTTTCCACAAATTTTCAGCAGACAAAAAATATTGTCTGTTCAGTCCTTGGCTGTTAGCTTTTTAGGATCTATTATACTGACAGTATGCCTTAAATATTTACTGTCTTTCTCTTGATAGAAAACAAACCAAAAATATTGGATACTTGTCATTGGTTATTAATAGCAAGTAGCAATTTAGGGTTTTGCTTTGAAATTTAAATACAATTGTCAAGTTTGTTGATTTTTTTTTTTGTGCTCCAACAATGTGTTTCTGAAAATTGTTCATCAGACCATTTAATATGGTCTTTAAGGGAGTACAATCATTCTCAGTAACTTTGAGAATGTGAAAGTGTGAATATTGCTGAATTCCGATAAAATATGGACGAGCAGGACAGGAATGTAAGGTTTCTCTCTCTTTCTCTGTGTCAGCGTCTCTGTTGAAGTTGTGGTACAGGGAGCTGGAGGAGCCGGTGATTCCTCAGAGCTTCTATAAGCAGTGCATCAGTCACTATGAAGATCCCGATGCAGCCGTCAATGTGGTTCAGTCGCTCCCGGAGCTCAACAGACTCGTGCTCTGCTACTTCATCAACTTCTTACAGGTAACGCCATGTGAACACAACCCTGTGGTGCCATACACAATAACAACACCGATTTCAGCGCTCTGTCTTTCTCTCATGCCAGGTCTTTGCTCAGCCAGTGAATGTGAGTAGGACTAAGATGGACGTGAATAACTTGGCGATGGTCATGGCTCCAAACTGCCTGCGCTGTCAGTCTGACGATCCTCGAATCATCTTTGAAAACACGCGGAAAGAGATGTCCTTCCTCCGCATACTCATCGTCCACTTGGACACCAGCTTCATCAAGGGCTTAATCTAGTTATTTTGCGGCATAGCTCAGATTGAATCATCCAGGAGATGATGGGAATCAGGACCTTCTTCTGCTCAGAGAATCATCTTTAAACATCCTAATATTAGTTTGGACAACGTCTCAACTAATCCAGCTTTGCCTCAATGTGAATCATCCTGAACTTGACTCTTATGACTCTTCTTGAAGCCAGACATTATTTGAACTGAATCAAATGACTGAATTTGATTCCGCAACAAAACAGATGCATGACGTTTGTCTTTTCGGGTTTATTTCTTCTGTCTTTTATATTGATTAGCAGGGAAATACATCTTTTGGACAATCATAATCGTAATAACACACATGCAAAATGACCTGCAGCATATTTCCTTAATTTAATATGGTATGAGTGTTCTGATTATTTAATAGCAACTGTTTTTAAGCTCAAGTATGAGTGCGGGGAGAATTTCTGACTTCGGTTTTGTGTATAAGGCTGAGCGTAAGCAAGAAAAGGTGAATTAACATTGCAGAGCTGTGGACCACAAAGACAGCTCTGAAATACTGATGATCAAGCATTGAGCTTGAGGTCTGGTGCCTTACATGGAGAATGATCGCTGTTGTATAAGATGCATAAGTGCCCATAAACCCACCCTCCACGTTTCTGCATTGTCATAGACTCCAAATGAACTGGTACCACAAGCAATTCTCATTCAGTCTCTCACAGTAGTTTTCCCAGTCGTCCCATTTGGAAATAGAAAATTATATTTCCAGATGTGGTTTGGCTACATCCAAGATGATTATGCAGAACTATTCTGTAGCAAGTTAAACCAGGAACCAGACTGGAACCAGGAACCGCTCCTCTCACAAGATAGCTGCTGCTCATTGGCCCACTGAAAGTGCAAAATCACATACTTCCCTACTACATAGTATGCGAAAAACAGTATGTGAGGTGAGTAGTATGTCTGAAATCATAGTATTCAAAAAACAGTAGGCAAAAAGTTCCCGGATGACCTACTACTTCCACCAGGATCCTGAAGTGTACATTCGATGGACACTTTATTATCCCATTAGTCCACGGGAGAAGATTTATGAATGGCAGTGAAGCAACCCTGGTAGGTCAAGTGACAGTAACAACATGGCGGATATAGTACATACAAATTTCATTTCGGACATGCCTTCGGCTTCAGTTGATCCAGCAGCTCCAACATTAAGGGATGGCCAAAAAATATTGTGTTCAGATTTGCCCAGACTGAATAAACACTTAGGCCAGAAACATACTCAACACAAGTATGCAAATACAAATATTTGGCCAATGCAGGCATGCGGTCTTGTCATACAAATGTAATTTCTTTGCCACTGACTAATGCCTTTTTTTTACACTCTTATATTTCCTTAAACACCTCTCCTGTCTGTCATTCGTTAAACGAACACATAGCTCTGCCCCAAACTCGCACCATTGGTCGAGCTGTTGCCATGTCAGGCTAGTAGTCTAAATGTTTAAACAACATGTTTACATTTTTCAGGGGAATCAATCGCTGCGTTATTTTGGGATATAGGAAAGTACTTAAACCTCAATAAGATGACAAGGATTTTTGCGTTACTGTGGCCATACTAAATTCACTCAAAGTGGAGCTATATACACCCTTTATATAATTCTCTACTGTTATTCACTATTTCCTAAATTAGTCCACTTTAAGAAGTGAATGAATACTAGTGAGCTGGAAGCGGATGCCATTAGATGTGAGAATTCATTTGTCACAACACTTAACGTTACAGTGCATGGGTATTTACTAGTGGTTAGCCATTGAACATATATAGGTCGTACACTCGTTGTTGCAGTGCATTATGGGATTGAGCACTCTAATGTTCACTATGGTTTTGGACTCCACTGCATGCTGGCAAATGGCAGTCCTCTCAAATCCTCTCAGACACAGACTACCTTCAGATGGTTGTGCCATTCAACTGATGTGCTCAGATTCTCTTCAACATTACTGCCATGACAGCCGTTTACCTGACAGAAAAAAACTGACCACAGAAGAAGAGAGTTTATGCTAATGTTGGCTTTTGTGGCCCTTGAGGCAAAGCTGAGAATGCAGTGTGCACTTACATCATGAAACAGAAATCGATCTTGTGTAGCTAAGCATTTAGAAGACTTCAGGTCTTCACATCAACACTGTAGCATCTGAAGTCTGTTCTTGATCCACTACTCAAAACTGAACTTCAGTGATTCATCTCTGATATACAATCAGTCACATTTGCTATTGATATAACGTGGACATGGATAGTTGTGTTTATAAAGCCGAATGGTGAAAGTAAGTGAGCCCCTCCCTTGTTGCACTTCCCCCTCAGTTCCTTTCCCTTCCTGTGGGTCTGTATGATCACTGCAGAGACTGATACACCTCCGGCACTCTTACTGTAAATGCTTCTTATGGATTTTGTGTCTCATTTTGTTCTATCTGTGTGAAGTTGTGTGTAGGAGATGACAGTGAATTATGATATGAATGATGTGTGTTTAAATTTGCATAGTTTCATAAAGAACTCTGTAATAAAATTTGTAAATTTGTATAATTGGACAGAAGTGGTTGGGAGTTTCACTTCCTTAATTTGTCTCGGTCTTTCCACCCTATATATGGACAGAGCAAGAGTTTGCCAGGTGCTGAAACACAATAAGCACAGTACTACAGAATTCTAAGCCATGAAGTATTATTTTTTTAAGATCGTATTTCTTCATTTCAGCCCAAAATCAATGGAATGATTGGCTCGTATGGTGCTTAGTTTGTAGTATTATGGGAATAGAAGGATATTCATTAGTTTAGTCACTGTATTGCAAAAAGAGAGAGAATTATTTTAGATTAGATTCAATGAATAATATACTTGAGAGCATCTACCTCTCATAGGAATAGACAGGAAAAAAGCTACTTTGAGCTCTACTGACCTCTTGTGGTGATCAGCAATCTCCGTACTGTTACCAACTGAAGTAACGCAGATTTGTCATAATCTGGAAACAATACTAAAACTCAAACAACAATCCTTTATGAATGACCTGTGGCCACATGTATAACCACGTTTTGAAAAATAGACTCTGAGATTTTCTGGGTATTGAGCTGTATTTGTTCTTCACCAAACAGAATACTTTTCTTTCCAGGTCCAATTTTTTTTTATGCAATCGGGCTCAAATTTCATTACACAGGCTTTCTCATGCCAGTCAAAGAGCAATGCTGTTCATTCAGTGTCTGGTGTCTTTGTCAGCTCTTACCTGATAGTCCATCGCCCTTGTCATCTTTGCTCAATTTGGGTAGTCATCTAATCATAATCATATGTGATGTGTTATATGCTGCTTCGATTTCAGTTTGATTGAGCCAATTGAGCCAATGGTGCTCTATTTTGTGTCCAGGGCTATTAAAGAAACATGAAAAGGAAGAGACAAAATCATACAGACATTCATTTGAGAGTACATACTGGACATATTTTACATTTCTGAACTGAAGGTTCACTGTGGCTGCATACTTATTGCGTTGACAGGGTAGGTATCTTATACTAACACCTAGTGGTGTGAATGCAACATCACACCACAGCAACAGTTTTAACTAGTGATTACATTATAGAAATGCTCTGTTCACAGTCTGCCGATAGTTTGTGAATGAAAGTGGCCGATAAGGGGATATTTTAGCTGGTTAATGATCTCAAAATATCTCAACATGATGACTGAAACCATCAAAAATAAAACAGCTTTTAGAGCTATTCATTATATCAACAGGTTTATTCATGTTCAATTATTTTTAAATGATAGACATGAAACTAGATGTTACAAGGGCTGTATTTCAGTAACTAAGATTTTGATTCAAAATGTCAGTGTTTTCTGTTTCATTGGTTTTGTATGTTGTTTTCAAACAGTCTTAAAATAATAATTTCCCATTAAATATTTTACTGAAACGCCTATGGGACTAATGACAGGTGACATTGTGACAGCTTACCCCACGCACACAGTATAACTGTATCGACGTTTTTCAAAAACATATGAAACAAAATAAATACAAAAATTGCTTTTCTATGAACTTTCCGTATGCGTTTTAAACTACCTATAGGACTATACCGTGACTAAGATAATTTGGGATGTAAATACGTCTAAATAAAATAAGGCATACGCATACATACGTTAGTCTCTTGTATACACTGTTATTCATGATCAATGTTGTCTCGTGATTAGAGTACAAATGAATTATTTTTATTATTGAACGCATTATTTAACTAATAACAGCCACTGAGCGACAGCTATCTTTAGAGAATAAGCTACAAAACTGCTCTGAACTTCACATAACTTACAAGAATACAGCTTCTGTACTGCAGGCCTAAACTATTCCGTCACCTTTTGATGGGAAGTGTGTAAAACGAGAAGAAGACGCAGGAAAATCTCCATCAAATGTGGAGTAAACGGAGAGCAAGGGAAAATTGGCTGTGCGCATGCGCAGGCAGACTCCACCTCGCGGACACCGGCCTTGCTGCTCGCGCCGGAGAAAACAAACTGCGTGGATGCGCTCTCAAAGCATGCGACTTAAAGCACTCTTCACGCGTTTGGACTTGCTTTCTTCGGTGTCGGAGTACATTTATCAGCAATAAAGGTAAACGGCGCTGTGATTATATATTGCAAAATGCTAAGTAGCTGTCTTGGACGTTATATTTGTTGTAATTGTGAAATTTATCATTTTTATGAGATGATGCTACTCTGTTAAAACGAAACTTGCCTCCATGCATGTGTTCCCCTGTTTGATGCTAATGGGACCCATGAAAGTGATTTTGTCAAATAGTGCATTACTGGAATGTGTCGGCAGCTCCGGTCATGTTCATTAAGCAGATCGCGATAAATGCGCGTTTAGGCTTCTAAAATAGCTGGGAGACTTTTGTTCGCCTCGTAATTACGGTAGTCCCATGCAGCAAGGAGTAGGCCGAGCGGAGGCCGCGGAGCGTCAGAGTTTGAATGACAGATGCGTGACCCAATCAGAACGCTGGAGTTCGCGTCAGTCAGGGCTCTGACCCAATCAAATGGTTTGCTGTTGTTGCGCATCGTTGTCGGCAACTGAACAATGTAATGTCAAAACAGCAATTTAAGATGCCAAGCAAATTACTCAAACTTAATTTTGAGGGCCTGACTCGTTGTGTAATGCAGTATGTATCGCATAGCGGTTTTGCTTGCCTGCTGTCTTAAACTAAACACAGCGGCGAGCGTCAAGTTCGCAGACAACGTTGCACCCACGTTTTCTTCGCATGCGAAGTGGAGGAAAAGTCAAACGCCTGAATTCTTTGATATTTGCGTTGATATTTCCCTCCTTGTACCAAAAAAAACGTTTATCTTCAGTCACTATCGTTTGATGCACTGATTGCGACTTGTTATGACAGGCATGTAAAAACGAGCCGCTGGCCTGATATGTAAACAACGAGGAGGAAACGTATTGCGCGCCATTTGCGTCAGGCAGCGCTCGAGCGCCTGTAGATATGCGTGACCGTTAAGTGGAAGAGCTGTGGGGTTTGTGAATGCATTGATTTAACCAAATGTACCGGTTTCCCGCGATTATGGCGTATTTAAAATGTATGCTCCCTGTAGGAACGTGTCTGTCCACGAGGACGGACACGAGCCCGGCGCTTGCGCGCGCTGCGCGTTGGATTAAGCGCGAGAGAGTCGGTTATGAAACTTGTGTGTGTGTGTGATGACACAGCGCGCTCTCATGTGATCATGATGAAGATCATTACTGATGAAGACCGGCGGATTTTAGTGCGAATGATGTCAGTCTTTCCTGGGTAATCATCCTGGATCTATGATGCTTCAAGTTTCCTTTGCCTTTTTCCGTTCTCCAGACTGGCAAAATTATCTCATTTAGATTTAAATGTTTTTCCTCACTCTACCAGCTTTGGGAAAGTGCTTAAAGGGACTCACAAAAATGAATTATGCCCTCACCTCCTCACCCTCATGTCGTTTCCTAATATTACTTAATGCATTTTAATTATTCTAAAATGCATTATTAACCGCGTCACTGCTGAGATGGGAAACAGTGTTATGAAAATGTCAATTGCTGTAAACTAAACGTCTGTTGTTTTTCCCCTGCACATCTTATCTGATAATTATTATGGATGACAGTGTTTATTTTTAACACCGTTACAAGATGAAAGCAAGCACAGCTTCTACATGTGGGTTATTATCAGACAAAATATTAATAAAATAATTAGTATGCATTTTATTATTATTATAGTGTCTTGCTGAACAACAATTATGTAATTTATTACTTCCCGAAGGCTAAGACATTATTGTTTTTATTAATGTATTTATCATCATGCAATATGAGTAATAGTGGCACCTTACTATTAAATTACATCTAAGTGATTTTGTAATAGCGCTGTCAAACGATTAATCACTTCCAAAATAAAAGTTTTTGTTTACATAATATATGAGTGTGTACTATGTATATTTATTATGTGTATATATAAATACAACCACATGCATGTATATATTTAAGAAAAATGTTATATATTAAATATATTTATGTATAATATAAAATCAGAGCTGGGTAGATTACTTTCAAATTGTAATCCGTTTCTGATTCCAGATTACATGACAAAAATTGTAGTCAGTAAAATAATCCGTTACATTACACATTTTATGTAATATAATCAGATTACTTTTAGATTACTTTTGACTTAACTCGTTTATCACATTGATTCAAATAGGATTATCTTGTACCGTAATGATATAAAAAAAGTGTTCCATTCATTGTAATTTACAAAGTGAAGTGCATTAAACATTATATTACATCAAGGCTTCCCAAACTAGGGTTTGTAAAGGAACTGCAGGGGGTTTGTGCGTTTAATGAAAAGCTAACAAATAATTAAATCACACAAAAATGTAATTAAAATAAATCATTTTAAACAAAGTCCCTTTCAAGGAAAGTCTCTTCACTCGGCAGCCATATTTGCAACGCCTCTGGCCAGCTCATACAAGACCAAGTCCTATCTAAATGAATGGGGGAATCTCAAAATCTCCAAAAATGCTATATCAAATCAGCAACAACAATCTGAAATGAACTGCCCCGTGAATGTTGTTTCTTATGCTCAAATAGCGTTTAAAAAAAGCTTATTTTTCAGGCTGGACCAGCCAATGCGTATGCACAGTCATAACGTGTTTAAACTGCACATGTGCATTGGCTGGTCTAGTCAGGTTTCTATGGGAAATTTGACTCTTTCATTTAGAAGGTGGGACTATTCCTCCATATTGCGTGTTGCAGTTTCTCCCATTCATAAGTATAGGAGTGAACCATCTTTGTATTTCTATATTCCAAATGTGATACATAATTATTGAAATATTTATTTTAAAATCTAAGGGTACTGAAAGTAAATATATTTGGTGAATAAGGTTTAGATGAAAAAAGTTTTGGAATGCCTGCATTACATGTAAATAAGAAATAACGTGAATATGTGCGTTTTAATGAGTTTGAAAGACAAAAGCCTTCCAAAGACATAATAATACGTGGTTAAAAATCCTACAGAGTGATAATTCAAATGAAAATGAATGTGTTCATCAGTAGTCGATGCAATGTTGAAACCCTTCTTAAACCTGAAATGATTTTTGTATACCCAGTGGTCAAATGCTGTGTAGCACCTGACTAATGACTAGTCTGTGTGAATGTCCACAAAACTGGGCTTTCTTAATGTATATTATCGGTAGGCTATTTTAGAAAGGAAAATTTAAAAGATGAAAAGTAAATAAATTAGGGAGAATCAATGAATTATGAATAATTTATTGCTATTGTGTGAATAATATGTAATCATGTGTAGTCTGATTATGAGTATTTTAAAATGTAACTTACTCTGATTACAAATACTTAATTTTTGGAATCTGATTACGTAATCCAGATTACATGTGATCAGTTACTACCCAGCTCTGTATTAAATATAATAATATAAAAATATAAATTTATATACATGTTAATATTTTCAAAATATATACTGTATGTGTGTGTATTTATGAACTCAGTACACAAATATATTATGTAAACAAAAACTTTTATTTTGGATGTGATTAATCGTGATTAATTGTATGACAGCACTAATACAATTATACAATGACAAATGTACAGGTAATGTCAAAATATGAGGCCATATAACAAAACAAGTATGCTGTTGGTTTGAATGAGGAGGTTAATGAATGTGGTGAGTTTGAGTCAGTGTACTTAAATGTCTCCTGTTTGTCCCTCTTCTTATTTTTACATAACCTGTTTTTCCTCTTCTGTGGTCAGTTTTCTGTGGTTATTGTGTGTATGACAGGTTTGTTTATGACTTGTTGTAATGTGTAGTTTTTTGATGATTTAATGATCAGTTCTTCATGAATGAGCTCAATGGACAGTCAGTAATCGTTTAGACCCATCATTAGGAGGTCTTTGCATAATTACTGTTTATGAATCCTTCTGTTCAGGGGTTGTATGATTCATGAATAATTGTTTTAAAACCATGTTTTGCATTGTGTGGTTTTGAACAAAAAAAAAAAAAAAAACCACACACATTTAGGGTTGCTTCAGATCAATCGCTGTTAAGAACTGGCTGATAATCACTTCCAGTGAGTTGTTGTGTTGTTTTGTTTTTTGAGCATGACATAAATCACGCTGAAACAAAATATTTGTGCATGCTGTAAACAAACCAGCAAGAGAGATGTGGTAAATATTGCATATTATTGCTCTTTTGTTGGTTTTGATTGCTTCTATTGTCCTCATTTGTAAGTCGCTTTGGATAAAAGCGTCTGCTGAATGACTAAATGTAAATGTAAAAGAGCTCATGTAATCCATATGTTTGAGATATGTGGCATATGTCAGTCAAGATATTGGCTGATGAAAAGAAATCTGTGTTGATTATTGAAATTGATTGAAGCATAAACAATAGCACACATGAATTAGAGAATACATTACACCCTAAATAGCAGAGATCTAATATCAATATTCAATATGTAATTTTATTTTATGAACAATATTATCTAAACTGTGATTTCTCTTTTTTTCATGCCAGCTTTTTGGAAGTGAAAAATGACAGTTCCAATCTCCCAAAAGTTCAGTCATTCATTAGAATTATATTTTTTAGGACATTTAGAAAAAGTAGATAACCAATGCACAGCTGAAATCTGGCACTAATGAAAATTTGTATTGGGAAAAAGATAAGCTTTGAAATAATCAGCTTTGAAAAGTCTAATCAAATTGTTGGGAAAAGTGCTGGAAAAGGTCTCTATTATGTAGTATACTGTTTAGTTATGAGCACCTTGGTTAGGTTGTGCCGTCTATGACATCCGTAGCATCCTTTACCTCTGACCCCATGATGTGTTTCTCTGGTTTGATAGGTTGGTGTGTGAGTGTGTGATCAGCATGACAAAGAGCCCTCCTCACAGGCGTGGGATCAAGTTCGAGGTGGGAGCGCAGCTGGAGGCGAGGGACAGTCTGAAGAACTGGTCAGTGTCCTTCCTCTGCTTCCGTTCTTCCATCCGTTCATTCACTCGGTCTGATTGAAATTCAGATGCTTCACTGGCACTGATGCCACTAGTTCTGTTGCATTCCAGTATTTTTGAAAAAGTTCTAAATTTAGCATTTTAAATCGTATTCCACAAATTTTGTGCTTTTCCGAGTTTTTATTTAATTATTCTCCCCTCAAACATTTTTCAACCTTTAGAGACCCAGATGTAATCTGTAACTAATCTGAAATAACGCTCTGTTTTGTGTTGATAGGTATGCGGCTAGCATTGAGAAGATCGACTATGAAGACGAGAAGGTTTTGATTCACTACAGGCAGTGGAGTCACCGTTATGATGAATGGTTTGACTGGAGCAGTCCATACCTCAGACCTGTGGAACGAATCCAGCTGAGGAAACAAGGTCTCCCTGTAAGGCAGAGCGCTCCAGTAAGCACTTCCTGTCAAACTGTGCTGAGTCACTCACAGTCTGCATGGGTTATGCTCTGACTCATAATGTTGCAAGATTATATATAGATATGTTTCTTTTCTCAGGGCTTTCATGTCAACCAGAAAGTTCTTGCCAGCTGGTCAGACTGTCGGTACTACCCTGCTAAGATCCTGTCCCGGGATAAAGATGGTGTGTACTCGCAGCACTCACATCATTAATGCTCAGTTTATCTTCTGAATGGTCCAGAGTAAACTGGCAGCCGAAACATAATAATAGTGTACCATTGTTTTTGGCTAATGTAAAAAAACAAAACAAACCAAAAAAAAAACTATATATTATATTATTAATTATAATTATTATTATTATTATTATTATATATAATTTCTTTTAAAAAAAAAATTAATCAAAAAAATTAGAATATGGTGAAAAAGTTCATATATTTTAGATTCATTACATGTAAAGTAAAACATTTCAAAAGTTTTTTTTTGTTTTAATTTTGATGATTAGAGCTTACAGCTCATGAAAGTCAAAAATCCAGTATCTCAAAATATTAGAATATTTATATTTGAGTTTCATTAAATGACCATCCCTACAGTATAAATTCCGGGTATCTCTTGTTCTTTGATACCACAATAATGGGGAAGACTGCTGACTTGGCAATGGTCCAGAAGACAATCATTGACACCCTCCACAAAGAGTGTAAGTCACAGAAGGTCATTACTGAAAGGTGTTTACAGAGTGCTGTATCAAAGCATATTAAATGCAAAGTTGACCGGAAGGAAGAAATTGGGTAGGAAAAGCTGTTCAAGCAACAGGGATGACCGCAAGCTTGAGAATACTGTCACGCAAAGCTGATTCAAACACTTGGGAGAGCTTCACAAGGAGTGGACTGAAGCTGGATTCAGTGCATCAAGAGTCACCACACTCAGACGTCTTCAGGAAAAGGGCTACCAAGCCACTTCCGAAATAGAAACAACGTCAGAAGCATCTTACCTGGGCTAAGGAGAAAAAGAACTGGACTGTTACTCAGTGTTCCAAGGTGCTCTTTTCAGATAAAAGTAAATTTTGCGTTTAATTTGGAAATCGAGTTGTGGAGTCTGGAGGAAGAGTGGAGAGGCACAGAATCCAAGTTGCTTGAAGTCCAGTGTGAAGTTTCTGAAGCCAGGGATGATTTGGGGTGCCATGACGTCTGCTGGTGTTGGTCCATTGTGTTTTATCAAGTCCAAAGTCAATGCAGCCATCTACCAGGAGATTTTGGAGCACTTTATAGGGCCTTTCGCACTGCAGGAACCTTTTCATAGTACCCGAATTAATTGTGGAACTACCCACTTTTTGGCGTGTTCGCACCGCAGGAACTAGGAACGGTTTTAGTTCCCGGAACTCCGTTTGGAGGAACTAAATTAGCTCCTACTTCAGAGTAGAGTCTAAAACAGTTCTAGGAACTATCCGTGACATAAGTGTACGCTGATTGGCTAAACGCGTACGAAAACGCCCTCACCCGCCATGATTTAAAACACCGTGTAAATATATACTGTGTAAACATTGTATCATACTGAGAGCATTTATAAATGGCATTTACCTGAAGACTTCGTCTACGGTGATTTGTGCTTCTGTCAGCCTCAATGAAATGTAACACTGCAAGTTGTCTTTGGAGATTCTTAGTCCTCCTTTACGTCGAAATTCCATGTCCATTATTGTGAAACCCGCAAGACACAACAAAAACACAGCTCCGATCACAGCATCCTCCATCCTCTTGCTGTTAACGTTGTTCTTCTTTGTTTACGTTGTTGAACGCCGCGTACAAATGACGTCACTTCTTAGTACCCACTGTCGGTGCGAATGCAACCCTTTAAATGGTACTGGAAATAGTTCGCGCAAAATCGTTCCAGTACTTTAGTACTGTACTTTTAGTTCTGGAACTAAAGCAGTGCGAAAGGCCCTTATGCTTCCATCTGCTGACAAGCTTTATGGAGATGTTGATTTCCTTTTCCAGCAGGACTTTAGCACCTGCCCACAGTGCCAAAACCACTTCCAAGTGGTTTGCTGACCATATTACTGTGCTTGAGTGGCCAACCAACATGCCTGACCTGAACCCCATATGGAATCTATGGGATATTTTCAAGAGAAAGATGAGAAACGGTGGATCCACCAATCCAGACGAGCTGAAGCTCAATTGTGCCTCAGCAGTGCCACAGGCTGATTGCTTCCATGCCACACCTCACTGATGCTGGAATTTGTGCTAAAGGAGCCCCGACCAAGTATTGAGTGCAGAAATGAACATACTTTAAAGAACTTGAACTTTTCTGTTTTGCAAATCTTTTTTTTTTTTTTTTTTTTTAATTGATCTTGGGAAATATTCTAATATTTTGAGATACTGATTTTTGACTTTCATGAGCTGTAAGCTCTAATCATCAAAATTAAAACAAAAAAAGTTTTTAAATATATATAATTTATTAAATTCTATTTAAAAAAAATTACAATCATTCTAATTCTAATTCATAAATAATAATTTAAAAAATTATACTTCCTTTTTTAATGAAGAAATTAATACTTTTATTGAACAAAGATGCATTACACTGATCCATTTCCATAAAAAATACTAAGTAGCTAAATGTTTTCAACATTAATAATAATAAATGTTTAAATGTTTCTTAAGCAGCAAATCAGCATATTAGAATGATTTCTGAAAGATTGTGAGACTCAAGTAAATTACTGAAATCACTTTAAAAAATATTATAATAAAAAAAATTATTATAAATATTAATAAAAACATGTAAAATGTTTAATTGTCATTATATTTCAGTATTACTGTTTTTACTGTATTTCTTAACCCTAAACTTTTGTACAGTAATACATACAACATATGAATATTTATCATTGCATATTTAATTGTGCTGCTCATTTCACATGTTTTTACATTATCTGCTGTCACTTCAACTTAATAAAACACTAATAATTTAATAACACTGTTAAATGAAAGTTTTATTTTTAGAAAATTAGAATTTAAAATCTCAATCTCAAAATAAATGTCTGTTTTTCATAATGTTACTTATAATGTTGTGATGCAAGTGAATGTGGGTAGCATTTAAAACAACTGATTAAAGTTCTTAATTATGTTTTTATACAATAGTATTTCATTTTAATATCTGATATATCAGTATATCAGTGCGTCTTTTTGTAGCTATGTATTTTACATGTATACACAATACATTATGAAAGTGTCGAGCATTACAAATTGGCTGTGCTTCTGTGGTGTCTCAGGTTTCTACACAGTGAAGTTTTTTGATGGAGTCATAAAGACAGTGAAGGGGATTAAGGTGAAGCCATTCCGCAAGGTACGAGAAATGATTGCCTCAGCTCTAATAATTATTAAACCAGGCCATTAAAATACAGAATTAATGAGTTTGCCTTTATCTACAGAGCTCTGATGCCAAGACCAATCAGCAGACTCGAAAGCGGGGCGATCAGAACGGGAAAAAATGGAAGGCCAAGGAGAACGGCAACAGCAGAAGTAACGGCTCGAGACACAGCACGTCTGACCAGGATGGGGACAGCGAATCGGAGGAGGATGAAGACGACGCCACAGTGATGGATGAGTCCAGCACTCTCCAGAATGGTGGAGAGAGCGAAAGCACAGCAGCTCAGATACTGAACGAGTCAGAGCCGAGTTCTGCTGAGCACGACGAAAAACAGCCCAGTGAAGAAAACAAGACGGAACCGCTTGAGAATGGAGAAACGAACAAACCAGAGGAGAAAGAGATGAATGGAGAACAGGAGGAGTCTCAAGCACTTCAAAATGGCATTGACCAGAACGACGGAGACAAGAAAGACAAGGAAGAAGCAACAGATGAAAGCCCCAGTCTGCCCAGAAGGACACGGAGTAAGGTGGCAGATGGTGAGTTTGGTTTGGAGGAAGATGGTGGTGTATCATCTGAATATTTGATTTGGTTGTGATTCAGTTCCAAGAGCTAGATTCAACCTCACACACACTCCAACAGACAACATTTGCCGAGTTGCAAATAGAGAGACAGTTTCAAGCGAGGAGTTGGACCGCTTGAATAAATATATTCATGCTTAAATTGATATCTGTAGGACAGGGAGTCCTGCCTTTCAGTTAAAAGAGCAAATTGCTTTGTTGATAGAAAATGTCAGTTTTTGTTTACACCAGAACATGCATGTCTGTTAGCTGGACCAATGATTTGAGCTATAGAAGCTAATTTGTGATACCATTGTTGTCAGTTTATTGCTGATTTGACATATGGAGATTTGGTCGTTACTTAATAATGTTACAAAAGATTTCTATTTCAAATAAATGCTGTTCTTTTGAACTTTCTGTTTATCAAAGAATCCTTAAAAGAATGTAACAGTTACATTTTAAAATATGTTTAAATAGAAAAGTTATTTTAAATTGTAATAATATTTAGAATGTTACCGTTTTATTATATTTTTGGTCAAATAAATGCAGCCTTAGTGAGCATAAGAGACTTAATACAAAAACATTTTAAAAATCTGACTGATCTTACCAATGCCATCCAACAGGAAGTAACTAGATATCAAAATGACCACTAAGTTACTTATTTTTGCTGGTGGCAATGCATTTTTAACCATGTCAAGAGTTAACTTAGTAGTTTGGTAATTTTTTTCCAGTGAAGACTGAAAGTAAAGGATTGTTTGGCGATTTACTCATGTATTAGACTCAGACTTGATGATTCAGTTTCTTGGCTTGTGTCTGTCACAGGAAAAGATGTGGAAAAGTCCAACGGTCCAGAACTGAGGAAGAGACGTGCATCAACAGGACAGATGCCACCATCCAAAAGGAGCAGAGCCAATTCAAGCACAGGTTCACACACTTTTACTATCCTTTATTTTTGTTGTTCCAGCTGTTGTTCTTTATACTAGTTGGTGATTAAACCAACTGACAGGACATTGTGCCTCTGATCCCCTCACAGACAGAAACAGTCGATCTCAAATCAAACCGGACTCTGTCCCGGAGACTTCAGACAGTAAGGATGGCTCAACCAGTCCTGCAGAAAATGCAGCACCCAAAGAGGAGGCAGGATCCACACCTGATCTTGGTAAACGTCCTCCTGTGTTTCAGTTTGATAATCAAATGTGTTTGCTTAGACTGAATCATTATTGCTATTGCATGAGGGATTTGGTATCGCATAGTTATTGTTGCATAGTCATGAAATTTGCACGAGGCACCACTCACATTTTCTTCAGAGTATGTACAAATATTGTTTGAATTAACAAGATTTGTGTTCTAACTGATGCATTGCTTTCTCAGCTGCAGCAGTCAAGCAGCCACAAACAATCCACCTTCCAACCACAAACAAGTATAGCAGAGAACCATGTGAGTACACAACCCTCGCTTTCACTCTCTCTCACCGATGCAGTATAAAAACCTGCCGGTATGTGACCTCACTGCCCTTTTCCTCCCTCAGTGTACAGGGTCATCAAAAACCAGCCGCCCCCTATCCTGTCCATTGAGCTGGACCACAACCTGTTCAAATGCAAGATCGCAGGCTGCCTCAAGTCTTTCCGCAAGGCGTCTCTGCTGCACTACCACATGAAGTACTATCACGCACAGAGCGACCCAAGCCCCCCTCGCTGCGTCCAGACGCGCTCCTCAGAGAAACAGAACCACAGCCAGGAGACCCCTCGCAGGCGCCGGACTGTCTCGTCTTCCCACCGTTAGTGCACACTTTATCTATCAGTATTTACTTTAGCTGTTTGTGTGGGTGTTTGTTTTGGTTGCTGGTCAAGTCTGTTGACATTTTGTCCATATTTATGTCTGTTTACTTGCATTAGCATTATTAACGTGCCCATATAATGCTCGTTTACAAGTTCATCACCTTATTTTTGGGGGGTCTGCCTGGAGGCATTTACATGATTTAAAGTTAAAAAACATAATTTTTCTCATACTGTACATCACTGCAGCACCTCTTTTCACCTTCTGCCTCAAACGCTCTGTTTTAGTTCCAGTCTCTTTAAAGTGTCATGAAACTCCCCTGTTTCAGCACTGGTCTTTCAGACCTTGGATCTGAAAAAGACTCCAGAAATGGGCGTGTAAAACTGTGGAAAAGTGGTAGTGTAGAGGGTGGGAAGAGGGGAGAAAACAACCAATAAAACACAGACCTACAACACACTCATTATACAGACAAATGAATATTAAAATATCTTTAAAACAGAAAGAATAAAGAGTTAATTTCTGTTTACTATTCTTTGAGTTTTCGGTCTGTATTGTTTGCTGTGTATAATCCGTCGTGATCGCGTTCATGATCAGACGAGCCGCAGCTGCCGCTGTATCAGCGCATGCCTTTATTTGCGCATCTTTTATTTGAAGAAGACATATGTGCGTGTGCTGGTTCATGTCTGGAGCACAGGAGAATATGAACTATGTTCACATAAAACATGAAACGCGCTCGCTCTGGTCCAGATATGAACTATGATCCACGTAGCGAGTGTTATTAAACCCATTGCAGCGCTCCACGCAGAAACCACTCTCTCTCATGCGCGCTCCACGTGTTGTCATATTAAATATTGTTATGGTCATGTTTACAGAAATGAACTGAGAGCGTGAAGCTCTTTCATGAGATTTGAATTCTCCGCTGTAAGACAACCTCATTCATAATACAGCGCAGTGATTGGATCATAAGAGTCCATTCTCATGAATAATACTGAAAAAACCTCATAAAACTGATGACGTAGATTTGTACTTTCCAGCCACGGCAGCCAATCACCATTTCAGATTAACACATATACAAGTGACATAGGCTTAACTTTGCTTTTTGAACTGGAAGAATGAAATTGCTTCAAAAAATGAAAAAATAACCACTTTTACCTTAATAATAGACATGAGTGCTAAAGTTGTTTTTACTTATGTGCAACTTGTTCATATGTTAACATCTCAAAAAAATGTTTTAAGGTTTCATGACACTTTAAAGCCAGCTTTTCCAAAAGGCCCAGTCTGTGATGCATGACAATTATGTACTAAAAATGTAAAAGTTTACATTTTTTGAAAAGTTTTGTGTATGTACGACAACATTCTCAAAACGGTTCCTGTCCACACAAATCTGTGAAAATGACTAAAAACGTATTATTCATGCCTCGTCAGTAGTTAGTGCACTTAACCTATAATACACATGCGCATGATGTCACTGTTATCAAAAGTTGACGTTTTTGTAGTTTACATTAAGATGATAATGGTATCATTTTCAAAAATGTGTACTTTGAAACCGGTTTTCAAACATTTGCATTTTCAGGCTCCCAAAAATGCCGTTGTCATGAGAATGACATACATGGAATGCATGCGAAATTCATCAAAAGTTTTCCATTTTTAGTTGAAAACTGTTGTTTTAACGCCCCCGAAAAGAAAACGCAGTTACCTTTTATTTATTTGTGTATTTCTGTGGCAAAACGAGAAAAACAGAACTGTGAGATGTAAAATCAGAATTCAGAGAGAACGCATACAGAATTGTGAAATGCAAACTTACAATAATGAGTTTATTAGTCACAATTTTCGGAAGAAAGAAAAAAATATATAAACCCAAAATTACAAAAAAAAAAAAAAGTCACAATTGTGAAATACAAAGTCACAATTACCCTTTTTTAAACCTTTGTTTTTATTCCATGGTGCAAAAAAAAAGAACTGTGAGATGTAAACTCAGAATTCTGAGAAATTGAAAGATGTTAACTTTCAGAGGAAATACAGATAAATACAGAACAGTGAAATGTAATTGTGAGTTAAAATCATAATTTTTTACATTTACAAGTAAAAAAAAAAAAAAAAAAAACTTAATTGTGAGATTAAAAAAAAGTGTGGAAAAAAACACACAACCTCAGACGCAAACTCAGAATTCAGAGAAAAAATAAATACAGAATTGTGAGATGTAAACTTGCAATTGAGTTCATAAGTCACAATTTTCAGACGAAGGAAAAAAATATATTAAAAATGACAAGAAAAACAATGTCACAATTACCTTTTTATTTTTGAAATGTAAACTCAGAATTCTGAGCAATTGAAAGATGTTAACATTCAGAGAGAATACAGATAAACAGCGAGATGTAATTGCGACTTAAAGTCATAATTGCACGTTTACAAGTAAACAAGTAAAAGTCTGAATTGTTAACTCAGTTGTGTGGAAACTAGGGATGTGCCCGAAGCCGAATACCTTATTCGGAAAGGCACGGATAATGGCTTCAAAACTAATAACGAATTTATCCGAATAACAGAAAAAAATATTCGGCGGACACAATCACATGTTTGCTGGAACAGCACTACATTAGTGAGGTTGTTAAGATTTGTGCAATAATAATGGCTAGTACTGCTTTTTCGTACAGATAATATCATGGTGAATGCCTAACGAATGTGGTCTCCTCAGCAATAAACTATCTGCGCGCTCCTTTTTTGATTGCTGCCTGTCAGTGCCGGCGAAGCAGTGTTGCCAGATATTGCTACAAAAAACAAACACAACCAATTCCCTGAAAAATGCACCAAAATAAGTTTAAATCTTGTATTTTTCAAATAGGATACAGAATCTTTAACGTTAACCTTCATCTTCCCACTTTATTAATTCCCTAATTACTTTATTAACGCTGTTAAATTAAGTATTAAAACAAGTCCAGCGACGCTTATAATAATTAGATCTGGCAACATGGCGGAGCGGAGTGGAGGCTG
>JAFVLL020037338.1:0-22747 GCA_021397915.2 Tor tambroides | reverse complement strand
CATTTGTATTGTTTTCTCAGGTTTAATCCTAGAGGCTCCAGGACACATGCTGCTTCTCCTAAATGGCAGCAATCAATTTTGATTACCGGCCACGGTTACTTTGAGAAGAGCCCATCAAAGTTTTATTAAGAAGACGGGCGATAATTACAGCCTTGCACGGACCAAAAACCTGGAGTCTGAGCCTTGCTAATGATTGGAAGCTGAGAGATAAAATGACGGTTCAGAAGACCTTAATCCAAACTCTGAGAGGACTGGGCACACAATTACTTTAACCGTTACTTGATGAGGACAGTCCCTCAGGCGACTGACGGCTCTCCCGTTCACTCCCCTTGACTGGAACGCTCTTTAACCACAGTGCCGTTTATGGAGAAGGAGATGAAAATGACTCGGTCTGGCACCTCAGAGAAGCTTATCATTATTTCAGAGAAAAGTGATGAAATAAGAAGGACAGACCTTTCCGGGGACCGTTTGTGGAGACAGGCGCCATGTCCAATGACACCACCTGATATGTGCCAGACTGGACTCAGAATGAACTCGAAAGCACTTTGGAACTACTTAAAAATGCTTCCTGTTGCAACTTTGGCGCAAAGAAAATGCCATCATCAAAGTGCTTTTCTGCATATGACATGGGACTGGCGGGTGCAATATTTCATTGAGGGGTGGGAGAGATGAAACCCTTTAGAAAGACTCTGCTATAATTACACAGCGCAGCTGTAGGGAAATATCAGAGCGGTTTTGGGTAAGACGGATCACATGAGAGCAAGGCAAACCGCTGAAAAAAACATGTTCTCACCAGCCAGCTGGGTCTCTGTATCGGCTGCCCTCAAATGCACAGTGGATTACTCTGATGCATTAACACTTCCGCTCCACTGGGGACGAGTGGCCTGTTTGTGTGTGCCGTGTGAATATGTGTACTCACGTCTGACGTCTTTGAAGTAGATGGTCTGTCTGTTGGGGTTGAGGAGCTGGATGACGGAATCGTCATTGTTTTTGACTCGACAGCTTATGGTGGCTGTCTCTCCTTCCACTACTGAGACATTGTCCGCTATGAGATTCTGGCTTTGGACTGTGGAGAGACAGAGAGAAAGAAAGATCAAGTTGGAGAATGAACGATAGGCAGGTCTAGCCATCCATCCATCCAGATCTATCTATCCATCTGTTTTGTTTTCTAAATATTTGGCTGTCTATCCATCCATCTATCTTAAATTCTACTCTTTATATATTGTATTATATATAGTCCATCTGTCCATTCATCTATCCATCTTATAACTTCTATTATCTGTCCATCCATCCATCATATAACTTCTGTTTTAAAAATATCTGCCCGTCCATCCATCCAGTTTATAACTTCTACTCTCTATATATTGTCCGTCTGTGCATTCATCCATCCCTCTTATAATTTCTAACATCTAGCACCCATCCATCCTTTCTGCTATCTATGTATTGTCCATATGGTCATCCATCCATCCATCCATCCATCCATCCATTTTCTATATCAATTAAATTTTTCATGTCAACATTTCACTCAAATTGTAATTGTGATAATATAATTAACAATGAAAAACCACTGTATGAAATTAGAAAAAAATGTAAATAGAAGCATTTTCATTAGTGGTTTCAGATATTTGTACACTAAAGCTAAATTATATAAAGCATCTGCATCATTTTGCTCATCCGGTATGCTATAAGATAGGCACTGGGCACTAGTGGAGCCAATGGACAAAATTACGAAAAACTGTAAAAAATGGAACCACTGTCCATTTCCTTGAAGCAGAGAATCAGAGCATCTAAACCCACAATCTCACACTTACATGAGTGCACAATGAAGAACAGGTGGCAAAACACAGCTAGAGTGGGTGTGAATATCCAACAGAGTGTGAAAGTGTTTTTTTCCCCCCTCTCTTTCCCGCATAGTGTGTGCTTCATGAGATTGCCTGTTTTCATGTTACACATGTTTGGTCCAAATCCCCTCTATGGATGAGATCACCATGTGATAAGAACCGCCACTGCCATAGAAATGGAAGCTACAGACCTTGACCACTTAACCCAAAGCAAAAATGTATACCATTAAATGGGACACTTCAACCAAAAATGAAAATTGTCATCATTTACAGTATTCACTCTTAAGTTGGTGTCTAAACTTCTATGACTTTCTTTCTACTATGGAACAATTGATTTTATTTTTTATTTTTTATTAAATTTTGGGTGAACTGTCCCTTTAAGAGCCAGATAATTCACAGCTGAACTTTATATTTGCTCCCAGAGAGAGAAAAAAAACAACAACACTAAAATAACACCCCACAGCTGCCTACCCTGCAGAGCTAAGAGGAAAACATGAATAGGCTAAAGCTGGAGCTAAATAAATATATTAATGTGAAATGTGACATGACTTTAAGACACCGTCAAGTGCTAATTTGCATGCCTCAGTTGTCAGGCACCTCTAAACAGCCCTGTCACTTAAAGCAGAAGGGAAGAAAGCAATCAGATCGTGTGATGGCGACAGATAAGGGGAGACAGTTTAACAAAACTGAATTCAATCAGCCTGCCAGAAGCACAAAGTCAAAACAGGCCAAAACAAATGAACCTTGCACAGGGGTGACTTCCTTAAGACTCGTCAAAGAGGATGAGGTGTGGATTGAGAGGACTGGATTGGAAATGCAAATAGAACGGCTGTTTATCCCAGTGAGGTGTTAGCGATGAAGGTTAAGCGTGCTACAGCGGTTGTCACGGAGACTGCGCTAAATACTGGCCACTCGGTGGCCGTTCAAGCTGGTGGGTGGTAATCATGCTAAGTGACAGAAGATGCATCGAAAGGGTAAACACATACATGAGCACACACTGCAGCCATGTTTGGCAAGCTCAATAGGAAAAAACAACAACCTTTTAGCGTGTTAAAGCTAGCTGAGGCGGGGAAGGCGAATATTGAGGAACAGAATACTAAATTAAAACATTAAAATATACACTTGATAACCTTAAAATGTGCTCTTTTATATACTACTCTAATCGACTATATTTCTTGTTAACCCCTTAGTTCATATCCAAGCTTCTCATCCCCTCACTGAAAATCCCATAACTCCAATCTTGGCTGAGCACTGCAATATTTTGAACTTAAATATTGCTCAAAAAGTCATTAAAATGTAGAGTGTGTGAGATAACTCAACTTACATGTAATTAGCTAGTTCTGTGTTTACTTTGCTCAACTCTGGGGTGATGAGCTGGATGCCATTTTGTTGTGTGGGATGTGAGGGCTGATTCTAATCATCGCTAGACCTCCCGAGACACTGCGGATCTCCTTTACTTCCAAAAAGTTTTGCGGAAACTTTGGCAACAAATCTTGGTTTGATTTCATTTAACTATTCATGTGCTGGAAAGCAGATGTTTACCCTACAGCAGGAAAACATGAGGCCTATATAAAAAAAAATGCTACAGGAACAAACATGAACCACTAGGGTATGCCAATGAGTCAAACTCAATGAGGAAAAAGGGTAAACATGTTAATTGCATTCTGGCATGCTCTCTGTTGAATTTACATCTCCAAAATGTGTTAGTGTATGAGAGTTATTCCATGATAAGAGTAACATTTGTTTCCACTGAACTTTTTTTTTTTTACTTCATAGTTTTTAGATTTATTTCATGTGTTGAAAATACTTAATTTTTTTTTTAAATATTTGAAACTTAAAATTGTATTATTTAAAAAAGTGCCACTAAAATGCATATATGTTAAGTGTTTTGCAAACTTTAATTTAAATTACACATTAATTTGAAACATTCTACTGAAAATATTTCATGTGATGATAATGTTTTGATCACGACATATTTTCACTTAAATGTTCAAATTTAGATTTTAATTACATTTACATTTAGTCATTTAGCAGACAGTTTTATCCAAATGAGGACAATAGAAGCAATCAAAACCAGAAATAGAGCAAAAATATGTAAGTGCTGTGACAAGTCTCGGTTATTAAAATTTAAGCTTGCAAAACACTTAAAATATTTGCATTTTATTTGAAAATAATAATTTAAATATAAAAATTCACATTAAAGTTTCAAATCTTTACAAAAGCATTATACAAAATATCACGTTTTTATAAACATTTAAAACTTTCAATTATATTATTAAAAATGTCATGATAAAATGCAAATTTGTTGGTTTTTCTAGTTTAAGTAAGATCAATCACATTAATAATAAAAGCATTTTAATTTAAAC
This sequence comes from Tor tambroides, assembly GCA_021397915.2. NCBI lineage: Eukaryota > Metazoa > Chordata > Actinopteri > Cypriniformes > Cyprinidae > Tor > Tor tambroides. The sequence goes on along the minus strand of JAFVLL020037338.1, from coordinate 18,540 downwards.
ACATCAGTCGTGAGACAGTACTGTAACATGTAATTTAATATAAAAATATTAATGATAAAATATTAAACAAAAATGCACAACACATTCATAAATATAGTAGAAAAATGAAAAAAAAAAAAAAACATTTTTTTTTTTTATTATTATGCTTTGAAAAAAACAAAACAAAACAAAAAAACATTGTAACTCTATACAAACTATTTAGAACAGTCTTGGCAAAGACAAAAGCATATGTTATATTCATGTTCTTAGGTATCTAGGTATGAAAACTGCCCCAGCTATATTAACTGTTAAGTAAATCTTGTGCAGGGATCATACTGTATTAATAAAAGGATTAAACTTGTTTAGGCCCCAAATTATTATTGATTATTGGCATGCAGATTGGTTTAATTAAGATAATTGTTTGTGTCACTGGAGCTGGAACAAGCGAGCGAATGATGAATTCCTATTTAAATTAAGATTTCATTAGCCCTAATGCTCAAGCAAAGACCATCAAAAAAGGGCCCCTGAAAAAAAATTAGCTTTCCGTGCATGCATCAACAACAAACAAGGCATCGCAAAAATGGCAAAGAAATTTGTGTGCTGTGCATTTGCATAACTTGTTCAAACAGATCTGTGACATTATCTCTGTATTTAATTACCGACATTCAAAATAAGTAGCACAGAACATTGATCATTTTGGTCTAGATTAAAGCTGTCAGAGGACGATACTCCGCTCTCAGTGAGGCAGACAAGCCATTTATATCACTACAGGCCCAGCGCCACCCCAGCGCCCCTCATACATCAACCCAGAGGAACACCCAGAGTGTGCGTGTGTGTGTGCGTGTGTGACACTGAACGGGCTAATGCAGGAGTGCACTGCCGTGCTGTAAAGGTCAAAGCACTCTACTGTCCGCCTCAATAGCTCATCCTGCCTGCTGCACTTTTTTAAACAGCATGTGCAAGTGAGGAAAACCGAGGCTTTGAATTAGATCTGAATGGCGATGATTGTAAAAGAGTGAGATCCACGTACACCTGTGAGCCAGACTCAGTGAGAGGATATGTGATACCCATCACTATTCTGAGCCGCAAAGGTCAGTGTTCGCGCTCGAATATTACAGTCTGGCTAATAGAGGAGAACTCCATGGTTACGGTACTATGTGTTCAGAGAGTGTTGAACTTTCAGAGCAGGATTTTCATTTGTGTGAACTTCCTTTTGAATGATTGCACATAGGAAAGAAAAATCAGAAATGAGATCTCTGACAAATCTGCTGAGATTGAATGGAGATCAAATGGAGACTTTTGCTTAATGAGATTCACACGAGTAATATTGCATGTTACCTTATGGGTTTTCAGGAAAGATTTCAATAATGTCTCAAATTGTGCTCAGGTTTGACAAGATACTTGCAGTCAAATCTGAGAAGTAAGTCTCCCAAGGAATATTAGGAGAACCAAAAAAAAAAAAATCCTCTGTTAAAGGGATAGTTCACCAAAAAATGAAAATTACCCCATGATTTACTCACCCTCAAGCCATCCTAGGTGTATATGACTTTCTTCTTTCAGATGAATACAACTGGAGTTAAATTAAAAAATGTCCTGGCTCTTCCAAGCTTTATAATGGTAGTGAATGGGGGTCAAGATTTTGAAGCTCAAAAAAGTGCATCCATCCATCAAAAAAAGTACTTCACACGGCTTCGGGGGTTAATAAAAAAAAAAAAAAAAAACGCAAAGTATGACCAAGTGCAAAAACAATACTGTAGTCTTCAGTGTCACATGATCCTCTAATATGCTGATTTGTTGATACTTTTTTGGGGGTTCTTTTATTAATAGAAAGTTCAAAAGTACAGTAAAAGTATGAAATAAAATGGTAAAGGCCATTGCACACCGAGTCCGAAATTTCCGCACATTGAAAAATAAATACAACCTCACGCTGTGTCAATCACGTTTACACACTGCCTCCGAAACTTTCGTCCATCATAAAAAAAAAAAAAATTGGATCGGGCTTGATTTTCTGTTTTTCACATCCGTAGCAAGCATTTTGAGAGGTGTTTTGACAATTCAGAGCCACCACACAGGTGAACGCCAAAATCCAGAATGGCGATTGTCAAGTTGATCCACTTCGTCTCGCAGCACAAAGGACTGTTAAGATCCTTGCACACTGAGTTCACAGAAATTGGTGGTCTTCTTTTTAGTACGTGGCTGTAGTATCATTAGCAAAGCATCAAACTGAGCCACTGACCTCCTGAAGTAAAGTTTGAATCGCCCGTGATAATCCCGCTGCTCCTTAATAAGGAGGGGGGACTCTTCCTCTCTATATCTCAGGATCAGATGGACCCAATATTTCCTTTTTTTTCTCTTTTTAAGAAGCGAGAGGACAATAAAATCATCCTCACTGCTTGAAGACTCCATTTAGTAGAATGTTTTGCGAATTTTTTCGCAACGGATTAATTAATACGCATTGGACTCAGTGTGCAAGGTTTCTGTGTGTGACGAATTTTTAGGATAACGAATACAAATACTGCATATGAAAATTTCAGACTCAGTGTGCAATAACCTTAACACTTTAGTAAGACACCAATTCTCACTATTAACTAACTGCTTATTAGCATGCCTATTATTGACATATTGGCTGTTTATTAGTACTTATAAAGCACATACTGTATTCAGCATGACCATATTCTACATACCTAATCCTACCCAATACCTAAACTTAACAACTACCTTACTAACTATTAATAAGCAGCAAATTAGGAGTTTCTTGAGGCAAAAGTCATATTTAATGGTTTGCTAAGAGCAAGAATTGGACCTTAAAATAAAGTGTGACCAAGTATTTAACTTCTTAACAGTAGTGTGCACTTCAAGCTCAGTATGCATGCTTGGTACGTAATATGTTAAAGAACTGGTTCACCCAAATATAAAAATACTGCTCATCCCACAAAGCTATCATATGACTTCAGAAGACTTTGTATGTAACGCATAAGTTGTACGGAGCACTTTTTTGATACTTTTATAGTTCTTTTATAGCTTGACAGCCCCTATCCCATTTATTTTAATTATAAGTAAAGGAGCAGTCAGGATATACTTAAAAAAATAAGAAACAAAGATAATGATGATCATTTTCATTTTTGGTTGAACTATCCTTCTAATACTGACGTTTTATCTGAATTAGATGTTAATGTCTCAATTAAGACTGGGAACATTCTAATATGAGAACAAGTTCTGCATATTGGCGTGTCATTAACGCTGGTTTATTGTAGGCCCACAGGCTGTGTCTGATATCATTTGTTTGAAATCACTTAAAAAAAGCACATATGTCTTCTGATTACGTCACTGTGCCCTTCCATCTGCGAAAGGAGACCTCCAGACACACGTGCCAACATCCCCTTTTAAACTCAGTCACCCTTGTTAAAAAGATCAACATATGCTCTTTTGGATGATGCTGTCCCCATCAGGCCCCTTAACTAGCTAAACCAGCCCCAAACCAAGACTAAAAAGCCTGAAATGCTACAGCAATGCTAGTCTTTTCAGCAAAGGCCATTTCCACGCTAGATGCACAGAATTCAACGACAAACCTTATGAAACATGGACAAATTTACTAAATCTTCTTAAGAGAATACATCAAGCTTAACTAGAATAAGCTAAGCCTTTAGGAGTGTCACTCCGCAGATGCTTTTGTGATATTTCTGCTAAATCCTTCACAGACATCACTTGGCTTAATTCAATGAAGTTACGTTTTGCTTTACTGAATGATTAACCCTACCACAAAAACAAACAACAAAAAAAAAAACATTAAAGTTTGAGAGTGCTGATTGTACTCTAAAGTTCTCTAATAATATCAGATATTTAAAATACACCTTTTTTAATTTTATTTTTAAACTGATTCCAAAGTCAATATCATGAAAAAACAACAAATAACTCCATTTGAGTGCCGCGGTGATACTATCAGCCTAAAAGCAAAAGCTTGCGCATTTAATGCAAATATTACAGTTGTATAAGTTCCATTGATGGACATGTAGGAGATTTCCAGCTTTGTTGTGTTTAATTACAAAAAATATTGGCTTGTTTAACAAGCAGGGTTTGAAACGGCACGTGTAAAGGAAGCTTCTACTGCTGTTTCTTTAGAAGAAATCGGAGCGAGTTCCCTCAAAGGCTCAGCAAGCCCCTCAGCCATAAAGACCCCCTCCCACTCTCTTCATACGCTGAGCAGCCATGAAGCGTTCACACAAACGTATGGATAAGTAAATTGTGATGATACTAGTGCTAATGAAGGGTAAAATGCTGGTTGGATGGGAGCAGCAGCGGAATGTGGCGTGTGGGAAGGGATGGATGGCAGCCTGATGATTAATGCGTCAGAGAGCCGACGGGGGCCGGGCGCAGCACCAGAGGCCTTGCCACCCCTGCTCGCTCATTTGGAAATCTCTCTCAGCAGAGGGAGAGGAAGAAAGGACTTCTGCCACTGTGACTGAGTCTCAACGGCAATGGATAAACAAATACCCCTTTTCCAGCAAAATGCTGCTGGTGAAAAGTCTCTCAGAGACGATTACATAACTGACTGCTGGAACATAAGCTGTCCACAAAAAAAACAGAGCACATCATTTTTAATATCTAAAGTAACTTCAGTGTCTTAATCTGACAAGCCAGTTTTGATGCAACTATAAAAAGTCAAAACTAAACTATTTTATATTTTTATGTTTTATTAAATATCACAAATATAAAAATACATATACAAATTGTTATTATTTTTCTACACTAAAATAAAAATTATTACTATTATTTATAGATTATACAGTGGTGACCAAAATTATTAGAACACTAGTATTTTCACCAGCTAAAAATGGTTTTAAATCAGTTATTTCTATCTTTTGTGTCAGTAGAAAATATCAGTTTACATTTCCAAACATTCATTTTTCCATTAATTGCCATTAATAATCCAGTGAGATTTTTGTTTGAACAAGGAGTCTGACAACAGCCAGTGCTCCACACAATATTCTGATATAATGTGATATAATATATCACAATATTACTGTTTTTACTGTATTCGTGATCTAATGCAGCCTTGGTGAGCATGAGAGACTTTCAAAAATACTGAAAAAAATCTTACTGACCCAAAGTGTGAAAAAAAAGAAGTAGTAGAAAAAAAATGTTTATAATGGGAGTGATCTGGTTTTGTGCAATCAAGTTCTATGTCAGTCTTGCCAGATTAAGATGTTGCTTTGAAAACTTTACTTGAAATGCACATTATTTCACCCTGTTGGTGGAAAAAGGCCATAAGAAGACAAGAAAACAAAAAGGCCAGAGAGGAAGAGATGAAAAGAGGGACAAAAACCAAAAGAAAGCAGGTAAGACAAACACAGCAGAAGAGCAAAGACCTGCCTTGCCCTCTCTCTCTCTCTCTCTCTCTCCCTTTCCCAGCATTCCTCCTCTCAGCACGACGGTGCACCGCGAGGACCTCCGGCACCTGTCCCTCACTCTGAAATCAGTGAGCTGTGCCGGAGTCACACGGCCTCTCCTCGCCATCCATCTAAATACGACATCCTTGAGCCGAGATTGCGCGGGCAGTTCGGTGTGTATTTTGCATTGTCTCCGAGCGGGCGTCCTGATCTAGGCAACGCCTGTGCACACAAGGATAAGAATCCCCATGCAGGCGGCAGGAGATTAACTGCCCTCTGCCTCTCACATCTTCCTCTATCGATCGCCACAGATAAAAAAAAAAAAAAAAACCTCACATGCATTCACTAAGATGACATCACAGCCAAAGAGGCAGAACAAGGAGTCCTTGTAGCAGAGCCACGTCCTTGAGGTCAGAGGAGGCAATGCAGAGACCGAGAGAAAGAGAGAGATGAAGAGCTTTGCTTTCCCCTAGCAGCTAACATTAAAGTCAAATGAAATCACAATTTAACAATTGTCACTTTACGTTCATGCTGGTTGGCTTTGAGGATCTCTACTAGCATAGTCATAAAAGATAACTAAATTAATCTTTGAAACGGATTTAAAATTTAATCACTTTCTCTTCCGAGAAACACACTAAAAATATGGATGACTCATCCTGCACTGCACAGACTGGTGGCCAAACAAATGCTCTACATAAAAACAATGTCTCTCCTCTTAAATTATAAAAGGCACCTGAAACTGACTAGACAGTAGTAAACATTGCTCATGGCAGACTTTTTAGGATAATGCAATTAGCTTATAATTACTTTTTACAATTAGCTCATAACTAACCAATAATAACATTTTTGATGTATTAAAAAATGACATTTTCTCTATTTTCATATTGAATAAAGTCATTATTTTTGCTTTCTTTGTGCACATAAAGTATTGTCATAGCTTCATAAAATTAAGGTTGAACCACTGATTCACACGGACTATTTTTACAATGTCCTTACTATCTTTCTTGGCCTTCAATGAGTCAGTTGCGTTGCTGTCTATGCAGGGTCAGAAAGCTCTCGGATTTCATCAAAAATATCTTAATTTGTGTTCTGAAGATAAACAAAGGTCTTACAGGTTTGGAATGACATGAGGGTGAGTAATTAATGACAGAATTTTCATTTTTGGGTGAACTATCCCTTTAAGTGAACATTATATGGCAAAAGGTAAAGGTAATTTAAATATGAAAAATACGATAAATTAGCAGGCATAATGAAATATGCAATATCAGCCAATATGTAGTCTTCATCGAGACCAAAAAATAAATGATCTAACATTGTCTGATAACTTCTATAGTACTGATATTGTGCATTTCTACATTTAATGGGGTCTTAAAATGGAGAAAAAAAGGCTTCTTTTGAGTTGTCAAGGTAAGATGAAGACAAAAACATTGAGACATCTATGTTCCATTATGGGCATGTTTTTGTGTTGCCTTGTGCTAATGTGTTTAGCTAGCACAGATCTTCTGGATCACTTTACAGTAATTTCACAAGAGCCAGCTAACACAATAATAGGAGCATCATCAGCACAGCCCTCTTTTCAGTATTAATGGCGAGTGTATGTCTTTGGCAAGAGAGCGTTCTGTTTACAAGCAGAGTTGGAGGAGAAAGAGGGCGAGAGAGAGAGAGAGAGAGAGAGAGAGAGAGAGAGAGAGAATGCGGCATAAACCAAGCAGAAGGCCACGAAGGACTGGGGTCCTTAACAAGGACTGGGATTCATCCAATCCCCCTTGGGAATGTCTTCTTCAGCTCACTTCTAATTTATACCCATACAAATAACTTGGCTTCGATTAATAACTGAAACGCAAGACAAAAAAATACAGTGCCTTTGCCAAGTACATCGTGTGTGTGTGGGTCTCAAAGAGAGAGCATTTCTCCTGCGCCTCAGCATGTTTGGGCTGATAGACTGTGGAGGAGAAGGGCATTAATCGTAAAGGGCTGCTGGAGTGTGGGCTAAAGTTGCCTGGCCGTAATACTGTCTGTCTGAATCATCGCCCCCCTTCAGGTCTGGAGCGGGGCGGGTGTCTAGTTTTCCCTTCTAATGTGGTCTGACACTCAAAAAGAAGTATTATTCCTCCCTCTGTGCTGATGAGAGTACATTAGGACAGACAACGATTTAGTAGGGGATAAATAAGGGTGTCTGTGAATGTCTTTTATGGCTTTAGATTAAGAAAGCGCCAATGTAGAAACTATTGCTAACGCAATAGCCAATAATTATTTTTATATTATATCCAATAATAAATACTAAGGCTGATATTATAAATCAACAGCGGTCATACTACAGTTCCAATTAAAAATTATTCATGCTGAAAAGAGGCAGTATAATTAAAAAGAGGGAAAAATGTCAAAAATAAATAAATAAATAACTCCTGATATCTTCTACAGTATTGGCCTTGTGCAATTTAATCATTATTATTTTTTTAATTTGTATAGCAGCTTTCATAATACATTTTGTTTCAATTGAGTATTAAAAAGAACAGTGTTCTGCAAACCTACCAAGGAATAGCTGTCACAGATACATTGCATACATTAGGGCTGGGTTTTGAGACAAATTTCACGGTTTGATTCAATTCGGTACGATTCTGACTCACAAGCTTTCGATTCGATTTCTCATTCGATTCAATATCGATTATTCTGGATATATATCAGGTAAAGTGTATGCCAAATATTCTCAAGGGGGGGAAAAAAACCTCTTAATGAATGCTGTAAAATATACATATGAATTGGTTGTAATATACATTATAATATTGGGGGTTAAAATGAACTGATTTGTATACAAACACTTAAATTACACAATAACAATTTTATAATAATAATAAAGTTCCAATTACATAATTAGCCTACATTATTACTCCAATTCGTTTTATAAATATAAACATTTAAATAGTGGCTGTCATAAAAACATGACAGATTTATTCAAACATAAATTAAACATTTAAAAACAGTAAACATTGTAATGAATATGTTATATGGTGCATATATTTTGCAAAATGCTCCTCTCTAGAGTTCATTTTTCTAGCTGACTAACGAGTTTATGGACACAATTATGTTTTTTCTGAAGTAAATTTGACGTTGTGACATTGTTTACAAGCTGTTATATTGACATCTTTCCACGACTGAAACACTGATTGAGTGATTACATAGAAAGTAATTGGATTTCAGTCATTTATACACTTTCTTTTTAACATACCTTTGGATGTTTATTCATGTTTATTTATTGCTGTAAATGATATTAAAATAGAGGAGACGATAAGTTCACGCACACTTTGCGTTGCCACTCTTGAACTGAGGCGCTACAGCGATCTGTCACTCCACATTAAACAGTGCCAAAACGGCATGTATTGTTTGAATACTGTAATAAAATGGTAAGAATTTTAAATCTGAGACTTTGTTCCATATCAAAAAAAGTTACAAAGCACAATGCTTATTACGATTTATTGGATGGGAGGTACACTACAATGTTCCGTCTATAGACTGAAAACAGGCTAGACTAATCGATTCTTGGGATTTAAGAATCAATATCTTTTCGTAAAAATGAGAATTGATTAAAATCGAGAAATGAATATTTTTTCCCCAGTCCTAGCATACATAATCACAAATTTTTCAGCATACTTAAACTATATTTAATATGTAATTAAACCCGTATGTGATTCAAAACATATTGTTCTTGAAGTTTTATTCAAGTAATTAAAAAGTGAGTCATGAGACATTCATCAACGAATTACAGTGTGCATTATATCTGTTTCAAACCTCCAATCGACACAAATGAAAGGGTTAGAAGTACAAGCAGGTACTTATCAAAGAAAAGGAATTCAGCCTTGTTGCAATGGATGGAATAGACTTTGCAAACATGATACCATTTTATCACTATGAGCTTTTATGTTGCTTTTGTGTGCAACCTCTTTAAACTAAACATACCATTAGTAAGATAATGACCTTTATACAGTATAAAAGAAAAATCGAAAATATTCTCTTATCCTGAACCCATGCTTGTCTTCAATGAGCCTTAGCAAAAAAATGGCAAGAAATCAAATGAGGAAGACCTGAGAGGCGCTGGCAAGACATTGATAGAGTGGAGAGTTTGAGTACGGTTTACTAAATGACTTATTTTACCGCCCTCCTTCAAAACACATTCCCGACATTTGAAGAGGAAATGATTGCATATCTGGAGTAAATGTGCTCTGTGAAAATGGAGAAATTCAACTGGATGAGATGCCGGAGAGAATGAGGTGTAATTTCTGTCCTGAAAGGTGAGAGACAGATGATGTTAGAAGGGACAAGGAAGATGAAGTGGTGGAGAGATACAGCACCTGTACTGGTGGAGGTTGAGAGAGAAGAAGTCAGTGAGTCAGAGGCACAAGAAAGGCGAGATGGTTTCGGTTATGACCAGCATTGCTAGCTGTAAAGGACAAGCTATTTGGAAAATGGGAATGGGAATGAAAAAAAAAAATGAACACACGAACACAAGAGGTAAAAAGGAAGCCATACCTGGGAACTGAGCAGCTCCTGTGTGAAAAGGGGAGAGGAAAAGAGAAAATAATTAGGAGGAAGCCATTCACCAACAGACGACCCCCAAAGTGTCACGCAGTCAGAGGAAAGAAAAATAGCACATTTGAAAAAGCCAAGTATTATCTTGCAAAATCAGAGTCAATGTTTAAACATGTAAAAAAAAGAAAAAGAAAGAACAATTTAAAATATAATACAATACAATATACAACAGGAACCGCTCCACCATTTGTATCGCTCTGCTTGCAGCAATTCTCACAGCGACTGTCATACTACAATCTTAGAAACACTACCATTGTCACAAATTGTAGTTTTAAGAGTTTTTTAGGCAAGAATGTAGTTGTTTAGATTTCACATATGCGGTTTGTTAATACAGATGAAAATTTGCTTGAACATTTTCAGAGATGTGAATGTGCTGAGAGCAGTCTCATCTCGGCCAGTTATTTGGGAATTTGCCACTAGCTCTGATGTCTCTACAGTGGTTAAACATGAGCTATAAATCTAACGGGCAATCTTTAGTCTCATTAATCTATTATTTGTTCCAGAGCAGTTTTGGCTGAGGGCAAAGTCGTATGCATAGCTTTACATTTTATATAACTTTAATGCTGTATATCAGAGCTCTGCCATTGTACTTTTAACTGAATTGGTTAGTGAGTCAGTAGTAAAGACTTTTATATTGAAAATACTGAAACAGGGATGCAAACAAGGACACTATTTTCAACAACACTTTGTAAGACGCAGTCAACAAATGCACTGAGCAGTGCTGTCATTTGGAAATCACCATTAACAGATGAAAGGATAGTATGACAAAGATATCGCTTTCCTCAGTTGACATTCAAACTAATGTTTTATTGTGAATATGAGATTGAGCTGAAGAATAAATGCTGTATCAGATGCAGGTAATCACACGCACTCAGTCCATCTCATTTAATTCCATAATAAAATAAATAAATAAATAAACTCGATGTTATTGTTGTTATTATTGAACAGACATTAAAACAGCAAAATCCTCATGAATATAACAATAAGAAACAATGGAGGGAGAAATTCATCATCACGTCCCCGGCGGAACATTACTTTAACTCGTTCAATGCTTTCTCTTGACGCGGCATGCTGTGAAACTTCATTAATTGCAACATGTCAACAGCACCTGGTCTTGAGCTCATCTATCTGCTGCTAAGGCCCCAAATCAGAAGCTTAGCTAATTCACCGCCTCTGGTACCCGCATAACAGTTTTAAAAAGCACTTAGAGCCAACATGGCTTTATGAAACTGTGCAATGAGTCAGAGTCTGATTAGAAAAACAATTTTCTTATTAGCATTTTCACCAAATTTTCATCTTAGCTAATGTGCTAATTAGCATTCCTCTTCTGGGACTCAACGCAAAGCCACTGAAGATGGATATTTGTGCCTCAGCTTTGCTCAGAGCGTCTGCATGTCAATTGAATTTAAACAACATTAGAGAAAGTAAATCCATGAGAAAATCCATGCAAATATCCATGGGTGACCACGGCATAAATCACCGCTCAGTACCAAACAAAACTCTTCAAACCCAGCCGCTTGCAACAAGACCCTTGAGGCAAGATCTAAGTATACCTCACAGAGCTTTGCATAGGCCTATAAAACAGCCAGGATTCCTTCATGAACACAATGTTGGCTATGGTTGGAAACCAGCCTCGTCTAAGCTGCATGTCTTTTTTTAGTAGCGTAGGTCGGCAGAGACTCTGTGCCGTGAGAGAATACAGTGTGCCTTCTTTAGGATTTGTCGCATGATTTGGTTGAGAGTCACAGGGGACCGGGGCCACCCTTGAATTTAGACCCCTGGAGCACAGGCCACACGAATAGGATTATCCATGTTAAGTAAATGTCAGCCGTCAGAATAACTCTGCATTGGCTTTTCAGCCCTAGGCTTTGCTGGGCCCTGACCGGAGAGCTAAGGGACCGCCCAGTTCGTGTCACACTCTCTCCCCTTCTCTTCAGGTGAGGTTAAAATCTCTGACCAGTGCAATGCATTAAACATGAGTTCTCCCACTTGAGAGACGCTCCCTACTCCAAAATGATAGGGACATTAACTTTGGGGTCAGCATGCATGAGCTGCATTAATGAACCCTTGTGTCTCGCTTTACGTGCGCACCAACCCAAGAGCACTTCACATAGACAAAAGCTTGAAAGCAAGGCATTCAAAAAATATGCTGTCATAATTGGGAATGCATTGCTACAGAAAGACAGATATTTTTTCACAATACAAACAGTTGCAAAGCAGCTTTACAGAAAATTACAGTTTCTACATTATATTTAGAAGCAGCTTATCAGTGGTGACTATGTTAAGTTGATGTTAAGAAAATGTGTTTTCTTTACCAAGAAAGTGGAAAGATGAAAACCACTATTTTCTGTTTCAAACTTTCACATAGCATCTTTACGTTATAATAACACTAAAAATTCAAATCCAAATTTTGATTTTTAAAGATTTATTATAAAAACTGATTATTTTTCCCCCAAAATGCAATAAATCCATGACACATTTTTTTTTTTCAAAATGCAATAAATAAACTGAATCAATATAAAAGTTATTTTTCATATTGAAACTGTTGAATATACACGACAAAGTAAGTTGATCCACATATGACAGCCTCTGAACTTGGTCAGTACCAATCTTATATACAGGCACTGGACTAAAAATACATTAAATCAGTCATCGCTCCCAAAATGAATTCAACGGGTCATCTTGTTAATGCTATAAATTAATTACAACAATAAAAGAAAATCATGAACAAGAACACGAACAACAATATCATATTAGATCACAGAAATTCCAAAATAACATTTCCCTTACACTCAACTTCCAAAAGTGCATTCATCTTTGCCATGTTACATTCATTTAGTTGACTAGTGCTATACGCTGTATTAACAAAAACATAAATGACATTAATAAAAACACTTACACTGACAAGCTACGCAATATCGCGTTCATAATCAAATGCGATTCATCTGCGATTATGAACGCGATATTGCGTACAGTTAGCTTGTCAGTGATCTACGGCTCTGTATATTAAATGCTGCTCCATCTGAAAGCACATGATGGAGATTTACACTGATCACAGAACCGGCTGACGAGATACGCATGACAATCACATGCGATTTATCGTGCAGCCCTAATTTTTTTGTTTGTTTGTTGATCACAAAGTACAAATTAGATAAGGAAAACTAGGATGCCGGGTGTATTCAAAGCGCCACCATTACTGTCTACAATGCGTGGAATGGTGTGCTGTGATTGGTTGAGCGGATGTATCGCATTCTGCAGAGAAGGGAGACTGGCGTTTGTCGTGGTTTGGAAAGATAGGGAGAAAACATGACAGAATAACACGGCGGATATCGCATTTTGCATAAAATTAAAAATTGGCTTTTAATACCGACCAGATAAAATACTGATTTTGGCGGAAATTCAATTTTTAAAAAAAAAAAATGCCGTTAATCGGGTTTTGGAACCAAACTCTTCATATATATATATATATATATATATATATTAGTGCTGTCAATCAATTAAAAAATAACTAATTAAATCACAATTTTTTTTTCTGAAATTAAACACGAATAATGTTGGAATGTGCATATGAAAAGTCTTCTGTTTGATGTTCTCGTGAAGACATTCTGCATCTAAAACACAATTCTTGTCAAGAAAAAAGAGACAGAAGCAGCAGTTTTGAGCGGGGTTAAAAATTGATCCCCCGCGTTAACGCACTAATTTTGATAGCTACTATATATGACCTTACACTACAGCTCACTCCTGGCCAGCTGCCTCACACACAGGTTTGCACCGTATCATCGTCCTCATCAAAACCTAGAAACCTGCTGCTCATGAGGTATTAAATTAAGCATGATAAGTGGACCCATTAAAGCACAATTATCAGTAATCTGCAAACATGAGAAAAGCTTTTTCCAGCTAAAAATGTCACTGGACAAAAACTGTCGGATTCATGGACTTCAAAGTCAGTGACAAAGTGCAAGTGTTTCTAAGGATCAAGTCTTTGTCCTATCAGGCTGCTTTAGTCAGAGAGGATTGAAGCGTGTGTGTACCTGAGCCATAATAGGGAGGGATTTATTGTCTGTCTGCCGGGCGGTGATTAGACACCGCTGCTGCCACTCTGATAAGCCTCGGTGATGGGAATAGACACTCCAGTGTCCTAAAACCACCTTGGAGGAGCCAGAGAGAGAGGTCACATCTGGCGGATCCCACCATCCGCCTCTGACTTTGAAGTGACTTTTGAGGTTTTCTTAAACTTTGGGGACACTTACCACTTCTTCAGAGGAGTGAGGCTCATTAAGCAAAAAAAGGAATTATAGCTCCGATATTTTAGAATTCGAGATTCAGCAGGTCTGTTTTCACAGATTAATTTCCTTCTGCTTTGGGGAATCCAGCATTGCTTTCTGACATTACACAGAACATTCATGAGAAGATTCAATGTGGGCAGCCAGAAATGTGTGCCAGATAACCTGCCATGAACAGTTTGATATTTTCAAAAATTCTTTAAAAACTACCCTGCTGAATTTCCATGCTGGTCTGCACGGTGTAACTAAAGGATGTGCAAAACTACATTTTCAAAATTGACATCTAAATTGACATCACACTTATAATATATATATATATATATATATATATATATATATATATTTACATTTTATTTTAATAATAATAATAATAATACATAAAGAAAACTAAAATAAAAATAAAATGTATTTATCAAAAATATCACCCCATACAACACAACAACTACTTTAACTTTAACATTCCAAATATATTAATTAGCATAAGTATTTTATAAATGAACATGAATTCATTACACTACCGTTCAACTATGTGTTTAATGTGTTTTTAATACTAAAATTAATTCTGTTATTCAGCAAGGATGCATTAAATTTAGGAGACTTCTTTCAAAAAATATCTTAATATTAATATTTTAATATTACAATTCTAAATTATTAATTAATAATAATAATTAGTAGTAGTAGTCCACTTTTAATAATAAAATCGTTCATTTGTTTCTTGTGTTAATTTATTTTAATTTTTAAATAACAACAACAAAAACTATTCATAAATAAAATTAATATACCATTTTAGTGGCAGTGCTTTTATATGAGCACTACAACCAACAAACAAATAAATATTAGTTTACATTATATATTTCAATAATATACAATTTTTCAATACATCTTTCAAAAGAGACTTCTTTCAAAAACATTCATAAACTTTTGAATGGTGGTGTATAACAAAAATAACTGGTTGTTTGCCAACTAGTCAATCCTAATGAATGGTAAATCAGGATATGTCTTTCAAGAGTTGACATGTCATCAGGCCATGGATGTTTAGGCATTCAGGGCACTGATGGAGTACTGTGAGCAGATGTACATACCCACAGACTTGCAGATTCCAGCCTGACCTGCTGAGCCTTCATGTAATTAAAAGGTTAGGAGAGCAGAGTCATATTTTCATCTCAAAAGGGATTTGATGGAAAGGGCAGGGTTGTGTGGCCTAGCACGATCCACACAACACACAGATTGACCTTCACATCCATGCCTTTCTGAACAGCATGCCAAAGAGACCAATTGAACACCTCTACGCAACACACCAGGAGGCCACAAGGATCGTGATGTTATATTTTTTTTTTTTTTTTTTTTTTTTTTTTTACACAGACAATCGGAATCTGATTAGGAATCCTTGAAAAGAGGTGACATTTACATTCGTCACACTTTTGGAAAAGCTCAAACTAAAGGCAAGTCAAAAAGACAGAATAGAAAAGAAGTAGGAGGACAATGATAAGACCTGAACACCAACAATGCTGCTATTAGATGTTCAAAAGCGGATTTGAATGTTACAGCCAGTCGGTGAAAATAGCTTCAGACGAAAGCCATCAGGTGTTTGGGGACAGAATGGGGGCGAGACAGAGAACTGATACAGCAAAGGGACAGTTGGGGTGGACACAGACGAGACCTAGAGACCAGAAAGGGAATGCTACCATTAATTTTGAATGAGAGGCACAGATCTCCAGTAATTGCTATCTGATAGCACACCCAGCAACTCTTCAATCTCAGGGCATATCTCTGTGGGATCACCTGAGGTAAAGTGACCCCTCATAACTCAGAAGTCACTCCATTTACGACGGACCCAATGAAATCACAACAAGAACCTTTAAGGTCATCTATATGCTAGTGTACTCAAACAGCCTTTCTCCTTCAGGAAAACAGACCAAAAGTATTGACGACTCATGATGCATGGCACAAATATTCACCCAACCCAATGCTCCATGGAATGAACAAATGTGAAGTAACTAAAGCATATTGGCAATTTCTTTTAAAAAGAGACAAGCTGTTTGAAGCATCCTGTTTTGATAGGAAATGTGTCAAAATAGTTGCCCAAAAGGACGTATGACAGTAGAAACTGAACTACTGCAAATAGGAATGGTGAATGGACTCTTTCGTAACTAATTAACTAATGAGAATCGAGCAAAAGCAGTGAGCAGTGTTACTTCCTGCTGTTCACAAATCGCCAAAATTTTGATGGGAATGTCAGTCACGTAATTTGGGAAAGGGTCCTTCAACCAAAACAAAAACAAATAAATTATTAAATTATAAAAAGTACCATTTCACACAAAATCAGAACTGCACTCTGAACGGCTGACCCGCTAGAGGCCATGGAAAACATTTTTGGCTGTTATTAGTGAAAGGAAAGGTCGGTGTTCTGGAAAGAAAAGGTTATAATCACAACACATACTAAAATGAAAAACAAACATTTTAAATATTGGCTTCTCCAAAACAGACAAGGACAAGGTAATTTTTTTTTGGTCTCTGTAGCCTACACTTTTTTGCCAGAAATAAGAAACACATTTTGGGGGTTGCCACAGTGTGATAGAAATTTGCTGCTAACATGCTTTCTGGATGTGAGAGAAATAGGCTTTTTAAAGGTTTCCAAGTCTCTAAAAATGGACTCCATCTTTGCCACTTACTCGAAATGTTGTACTTTCTGCTATAAGACTATACGGCTCCTCCAATGTGAGTAAGAGAATCAGTCTGACTGCACTTACAGTATAGCTTGCATACAGTTAAATTTCACCTTTAAAATAAAAAAGAACATTCTGTCATCATTTACTCACCCCCATGTTGTACCAAACCTGTATGACTTTCTTCTGTGGAGCACAAAAGATGATATTTTGAAGAATAGTTTTTGAAGAACAAAACAACAAACGTTAATAAAACGTAACAAAACATAACAAAACAAAACAAACAACAACAACAACAAAACAAAGCAAACAAACAAACAAAACAAAAAAACAAATCAAACAAAACATAACACACTGAGACATTTTTCTTTTGTGTTCCACAGAAGAAAGTCAGTCATAAAGGTTTCGAATGACACGAGTGACGTGAGAGTAAGCTATCACTTTAGTGTGTAAATATAGGTACAGATATTGATTTTTAACCAATGAGATTCCAACGTGGGCGGAGCTACCTATAAACAAACCAAGCAACTCCCAAAATATCCCATTGCTTGTCCTAGCTGATTATGACAAAGGGTTGAGATCAAAAGATGAACGGTTGACATAGAGATTAACACAGTTAAAACATTCTCACGATATTCTGACGCTGTAGTGACTATGCTTGGTTGCTGAGAGACTACACAATGAATTCAGCCTGTCTGTCTCGCTTATTCCGTGTTTGCCTTTGTTGGTTTCTCCCCCTCGCTCTCAGGTCTAGCTTTTTACTTAATTAAATCAGCCGAGCCCTCATATCAGATATTCTTTAACGGAATACTAAAGCATATCCATTCCCTAATGCCATTATAGCGAGTGGAGGGCAGGCAGATGCTTTAATCCCCTGGATCAGCCTACACAAAAGAAAGAGAGGCCGCCAGTCTGCCATTAGCCACATATTTGCTCCTGGGCTGGGAACACTAACCTGAAGCACGAATTCTGCGCCAATGACAGATATGACAGGCTCTCCCTGGGATGCTCACCAGACGAAAAACTCCCTTTTTCAGTAGTTGCAGAGGAATGACTGATGTTTTGACATGGCACAGTGGTGCACCCATTTACCATGTTTCTTCTTCTCCATACCACATTGGTTGCAGCAAAATGCGGCAAAATAAAGTTGTCAGAGTGAACAGAACAAAGCATTGATACCCATCATAAAAAGAGAAAGACTTCAGGTGGTAAAGCCTAAACCAAAGCAGCTGAAATTGATTTAATGTGGTGGGGGGAAAAAATGAAAAGGTTCCGTATTAGGTATCTGTGTATAACATGGCTTTTTTAATTTGTATAGAGAAGGAAACATGCTGCGGCTCCTGCACTGTATGTAAAACATTGTACAGTTATCTAATTTAGCATTTATCTCAATAAATGAAAAAGCAAGTCACTTTTATAAGGTCTTTTGACACAAATTTGCCCATATTACCGTGGTGTGACTTCATAACTTCTGATAAACTAACTAGCTAACTAACTAACAAATTAACTAACTAAAGGAGATTATGAAGTGTTTTATAAGATCTTTTGACACAAAAGTGCCCATATTACTGTGGTGGGACTTTATAACTTCTGATAAACTAACTAGCTAACTAACTAGTGAGATTATGAAAAGTGTGTTAT
>JAFVLL020037335.1:0-53158 GCA_021397915.2 Tor tambroides | reverse complement strand
CTTTGTCGGTGTCCCTGCCCGGTGGAGTCGCACGGTAGAGTCGATGGTCTTTACACTCTTCGGTCTTCACACGACGGCTGCCACGACCGCTGCCGTGGCAAACTAAGCTTTTTATACCCATCTAACAAAACACTACTCCAATTCAGCTGCACACACTTTCCTGTTAATCGCAACAAATTGCTAAGCAAGCGCCCGACACTGACAAGGGACGCGATGCAGTACGAGACCAAACGTGATTTCAGCACGTCTCCACACAGGCAACATGCATCTACAAATGTGCTGATCATATTTTAATCACGTTTATCTTCATATTCTTACTGGCTTATTGTGCTTTCTGGGAAGGGCTCTGGCGGGATGCTAACGGACTTCATCAGTTTCTACACCCTGCCATCCACAGTGATGCATCATCCACTGCACAAAAGCCTGAAGGCTGCTTATTCTTTTTACAATGTCCACACAGAGGCGCCACTCATAGACCTGATGAATGATGCTCTCATCCTAGCCAAACAGGTACAAACACATTAGAAGCAAATGAGCTTGTTAAATCAAGACTATTACTAATGATTTGACTGATTACTAACAATTTGTTGGTCATATATTGTGTCTCTTATAAATTGTATTTGTGTGTTGTATATATGTCTTCATATATTGTAATTCATATTCCCACTTTTTTTTTTTTGTTGTTTCTGGACATCAGAAAGGTTTTGATGTTTTTAATGCGCTGGATCTAATGGACAATAAGAATTTCTTGGAAAAGCTGAAGTTTGGGATTGGTGATGGTAACCTGCAGTATTATCTGTACAACTGGAAATGCCCTCCCATGGACCCAGAGAAAGTAAGATTAATTTTTAAAAAATCTTTTATATCTTAGCTTTGATGCTACTTATTAACCTCTTCTCACAAAAACAAAACTATGTATGTGTATATATGTTTTTTGGTTGTCATAATTGTGTACTTTATTAAATATATATATATATTTTTTTTTTTAAAGCAGCAATGAGCTTTGTTAAATGCTTGGTAAAGAAACATTTGCATGGTGTAAAGTCTTTTAAAACACTTCAGTGGCTTGGGTGACCTTACAAACTATCTTGTGTAGATAGTTGTTTTTTGTTTTTTTTTTTATTCATTTCAGTTTCGCAGTGCTTCATCAGCATTAAAAAGCATTGTATAACAGTTTGAAAAGTTTCACATTATTTATATGCAATGGTTTAAATTAATAGTTCAAAATAAGGTAACCCATATAAATGTTAGTACATGGTGATAATCAGTCATTACCATTAAAAATATTGGAGTGCGTTTTAATTAACTTCTCCGTTCTGCCCAGGTTGGCCTTGTTTTACAGTAACTGGCTGCTTCGTGTTGGATGCCGACTGATCGAGAGGTCCATCTCAAATTCTCTGACTTGGACATAGTCAATATAAAGAGGAAAAACTGACATCCATTCAAAGTGAATGAGTTATGTTGTGCAGCTCTCTTAGGTCTTGTTCCAGTTATTGAGGGGTCTCCCCTCCTTTCTCTTTCTCTTTGACTCTCTCTCTGAGAATGTGAGAGACATTTATCAAGGTCAAACACATCCACAAGCTGTATACACATACATGCATACCTACATACACAGACACACACGTAGTGTTCGTTTAATTTCCTTAACATGCAGTCTGCATCTTCTCACAGAACAAGTTTAATCCCATTGTTTTTGTCTTTTTGTTTGTTGGTTTCTTTTGTATTATGAAGGAGTGTTGATACATTTGTGTGAATTAGCAAGCTGTACATTTAATGCCAGATATTTATTATGTGTTGTGAGGTTTACAAGGAACAGGAACGGGATCGAAATCCAAAATCTTTTCTAATGGAGCTGCCTTTAAAGTCATATACCGTTTGGAGTTCCTGCTGTCTGTGCGAGGGGAGGGAGGGGGGAGTGTAAATGGTTAAACGTGTGGAAGAATGTATTGCATTTTGAAGCACAACATCAACTTGTTTATAAAGGGCCAGATTGTTCTGAGGTGCATTTTTAATAATAATATGTTTATTTAGGTTTCGTGTGTCCAAAAGAAACATTTAGATTTTTGAATGTGAATTCATTTACGTTTTGTTTCATGAAGACATGATTGTCACACCTTAAGTAGCTTCTTTTTCCCACCCATTTCTGTTCTTTACCATTTAGTGTTTTTAAATTATTATAATTTTAGTGAAGCAATTCTGATATTTAGAATTGTATTTAAGTTACATGTTCCATTTTATTCTTGATTTTCTTTATTCTGTCAGTATTCTTTGTAGTCAAACCATAACCTCATTCAAATGGTGCATTTGTGATCAGGCCCTGGTAATTTTGTTATACTTAAGCACAAGGAGAGTTAAACAATCGTGTGTGCATTGTCATTTTGATATAAGCATTTCTCCCAGTGCTTTCGGTGATAAAGTCAGGAAAGCTTGCTCGCTGTTCAGTTACAATCACTGGTGAGGCGTAATGAAATGTGAACAACGTTATTATATAGCAGAAGCTGATTTTGTGTTAATACAGCTTATCTTGTCACGGTTTGCTTTAATGTATCTGAATCTACAATATGCTTTTAAATAAGCGCACGTCCAGACATGCTTAAAAAGAAAGGTACTCTCTTAAAGTTCCACATTTCAGCCGGTGGTTTCATTCAATAACGTCCAGGGCACTTTTGCGAATGTCAGTTTGCGTATGTTTTTTCTAAGGCTTGCCGTATGAAATGAGCATGAAACTTTTTTTCCAATCTGTATGGTTTAAGAACTTATGGGTTATGGTGAGAACACCCGAAGTACTTGCCTTATTTCAGAAAGGTTGTTTTTTAAATGTCAAATTGTGTAGGTTTAAATGATCAGCTTTCTCTTTCTGAAGACAGTATTTTTATTGAACTCCATTGCAGGTTGGAACTGATGGGAATAAAGTACCAGCACCATGTCAAACATGACAGTCCACCCAAATATCTAATTGTCAAAAATATACATCAAGGTATACCAGCATGGATATTTGACTGAATAAAAGCATCCAAAATATAAAACAATTCATCTCGGTCTTTTTCCTCTCCGTAACCGTCACATAAACCTATGAAAATATAAATATACTAACCAATCCCCATCTGTCCAAATACACTATATAGTAACCTGCATTTATATAGAGCACAGGTTAAACACTTGATAAGCTCTTTTGCTTTCCTTTCTTTTTCGGTTTTCTGATTTTCGTAGGATTCGGGATTATTTTCCTTACTTTCAGAGGCTGGAGAATTAAAGGAGAAGCGTCACTGGCTTCATCCGACATTTCTTCTAATTTCCTCTTCTGCCCCTTTACTGTATCGCTCTGCTTTTCCTCAGTCTCCTCTGTTGAATCTGTAGGAATCCAAGCCACTTTGAGCGGTGGAACCACGGGTGTGATCGTGCGGACCACATCCTCGAATTCCTCGGTACCGCGTTTGAATCCCAGCGCCAGGACGCACTTGAGACCCAGCAGCCCCGCGAGAGTCTCGCTCAGATTGGGCACCTGACAGGCGGGAACCGACCTCGTTTTACTCAGCGGGATTAAATGGCACGTCATGTGTGCTGGCCTTACCGAATTACACACGAGCACCAAACTCAGTTCGTTCCTCTCCAGGCTTTTGGTGACCTCGTTGATGCCGATGGCCAGCTGTTTCCTCACAGTCGGGTTGCTCCAGCACGGCTCGGTGGGCTTAGAGGGAGTCTGAACGCTCTCTGCGGGTTCGGGAGCTGGTTTTTGTTCCTCCGTGGGTTTTGATGCCTTTTTTCTTGACCTCCTTCTGCTTCCCCACTCGCGAAACCTATTGACACGTTGTTTCTGAAGCCCAACGGCGGACAGTTTGACTTTAAGTGTGTTCAGTATCAAATGCTTGTGTTCTCTTTCCAGTGGACTCCATTGAATGCTGTATGGGCTATTCAGTGAAGTTTTCACTGGTATGTGCTTCTTTTTTTCTTTCTTCGTTGCTCCTTTCGCTGGGGTAGACATTCTTTCTGGAAACCTGCTTTTAAGCAAAATTCTGCATTAATAAAATTATAATAAGCTCAATGAGGCATGCAACATTACATTAAAACTCTTTTATATAGTATCTTAAATGGACCTAGACGTATAATTATTAGCAGTTATACAAACCTAATAAAATAGCCTGAAATTCCCCGTTATAATGAGTTTAATTTTCAAAACGTGTGCACATTTCTCAGAGCGCAGACATGTTGTTTTTGAAGGTCTTCTTCTGTGGTCACACAGTAAATCGTTTAAGGCTTTTATCCACACTGCCATCTAGCGGCTGACTGTCCTATTAAACAGCAGAGCTGTTCAACTCACAAGCCTTTTTGTCATGTGCTATAATTCACAAATTTAGCTCAGAAATATTTTATAAGTAACAAAATATATAACTTATATTATTATTAATGATATAAATAAAACTATTGCTATTAGTTAATATGATTCAATTAAAAGTTAACTGGATTTTGAAAGTTTTTAGAATTTACCCTTCTAAACAAATTGTATTTTTAAATATAGAGAGAGAATTTTTTGAATTTTAACCAAACATTTATTTCACAATTTTTATACTCTCAAAACAATTCTAATACAATAATGACTCAAAAAAATTGACATTAGCATCAATCATTGTAACAAACAAGAAAAAAGTTCATCTGCAACAGAGCAATCTGCATCATTATAACACCAGACTTGAAAGAAAATTAAGTTTTTTATCATCTTATAAAATTTAAAATCAACCCACACTCTTGCTTTTATCCGATTTTTATTTTTTTTAATTAGATACAACTTCACATCCTTCTGACCCTTCAATTTTATTCCTCCTGCTTATATATCTGCCATTTTTGCTTCACCTCCAATGAAATTTAAAAGCTGACATATTATCTTGTTTTGTTTTTTTTTTGCTGCATATTGATATCCAAAAATAAAACTAAAAATTTCATTTAACTTACCAAACAATAATGTAAGAAAATTAAATAAAACAATCTTGCACACTCCATAAAACAATGAACATTTGCTTCTTTCTTTTCCACAAAAAGGACATAGATTGCAAACATTTGGGTTAACAGCAACTGCACTATGTAAAATTCTCCATTGGAGATCCCCCCACCTTTTTTCCAAAGAGAGAGACTAGTTATGTTAACTGTGCTTTTTGTGTCCTGACAACTGATCTATATAAGTGACTATATAAAAATAAATAGATAAAAATAAATTCTCTATTAAAGATCAGTGGTCCTGACACTGCTGTTTATTTTGGTACTGGTCATGTAAGGCTCCTTTAGCAAACTATATGTGATTTTATTTTCCTGCATTATTGTTTTGTTTTGTTTTGTTTTGTTTTTCCTAATATTGATGAGCACTTTGTTTTATTATTGTAACATTCATAGTTTGGTCTACTAGAAAAATGATCTAAATACATGAAGACAAAAATAAAGAACCATTTTATATCAAATTTTTGGTTTAAAAAAAATCTGCTTTGTTTGATTCGGTTTTATGTTTATATTAGAAATATGTCTACCCATTGTTTGCAGATTCTGTTAAAAAAAATATAAATAAATAAAATAAAATAAATAAACCTGCAAACAGTGGGTACCCTGCCAATTAATGTCAATTAATCATTTTCCCATTTATATGCTTTTTGAGTAAACTCTGGATCTCGTGTTACGTAAAGCTGCATGTGAAAGCTAAAGGCACAATGCTGGAATTAATTGTTTCACCATAGAAATAGAATAAGGCGAAGTTCATTGGGTTTCACCCTCGGACGTTCCATCAGCCAATCAGCGCTCGGCTCCACATCAGCGCACTGGAGCTCCGCGCGGTGTTATCGTAAACTCTATTCATCAGTGCATCTACGCTACGTTCTAGCTGACGCGCCCAGCCGCACAGTACTCGCCTAAGAAAATGACTTTGAAGGTATTTAACTGCACTGTTTTCTTTTAATTTCACGTTCCTCGCTTTTGATGAGATGTAATGCATGAATAACAAAACGTTTGGATATTCTTTTAAGCCCACAGCTGGATATGTATAGGCTAGGTGGGATTTTAAAGATTATTGTAATACTGCATTAGATTTTGCTGTATACGCAAAAGCTAATATTATTCTCCTCGTGTGGCTCAGGCGCATATTACGCATCTAGATATCAGGATCGTTTTCGTGCTGTTTTCATCTGCAGCTTCTGGATGTGCGCTCGTGAATGTACTATTACGTCATTTCGTCCTTTATTCTTGCTCTGGCAAAAAGTTGCGATGTATATGCTGTCCACAAACAATTCATTTCATATGAAAGTCTTGTAGTTGATCGGTCAGACTTGAGAAAGCCTGTCTCTCAAATGCCAACCCATATCCTGTAGGTTTATATGGGTACAAAGAGCATTCATTTTGGCACAAAACTGTTAGTTCGTTGTGATACTGAACAATAGGCTGCGTACAGTCTGAGAATAATGCATGATGCATAGTGATTGAGAATGTGCTTAATGGGGCAAAATGGGTCAGACAATGTGAACTTTTTTATAAGCAGATACACATTAAAGCTTGGTAATATTATTATAGGATCTGGATCACTTAAAAAAAAATAAATCATGATCTCTGTGGCTGTAGGCTGAATTTGAGCAATATGCAGAGAACGTAAAGAAAGTGAAGACCAGACCTACAGACCAAGAGCTGCTGGATTTGTATGGCCTCTACAAGCAAGCCATCGTTGGGGACGTTAATATTGGTAATTATTGTAGACCAATATAAATATTTTTAATAAACCATATATCTGAGCTTGACGCTTAGATCTAATAGTTCCAAATGTGTATGTTCTGTTTTGTGCAGACAAACCTGGAATAACCGATTTGAAAGGGAAAGCCAAATGGGATGCATGGAATTCAAGGAAAGGTAGGAAAAAAAACTTTTCCCCCCTTAACATTTTCATTATTTTCAAACAGTTAAAAGGAATGTCAATATTTGTTCTTTGCACAACTTGCTCAGTTACACATACTCTGCACTTGTTTGTATTTATTATGAAAATGGTATTCAGATTTGTGCTCAGCTAAGGTTATATGAGCCCAGCTGATGACGGCTTGATTCATATGGTCCTCTGTTCTCCAACAGGTATGTCAAATGAAGACGCCATGAATGCCTACATTTCCCTGGCCAAGGAAGCCATTGAAAAGTATGGAATGTGATGGGGGGGGGGGGAACATCTCCTTAGTTTTAAGTACATATAAAAGCTGCAAGATTGAAACATCAAATTATTATTTTTAATCTTTTTCTTCTTATGTAGATTAACAGATTAAAAGATAATTCACTTGGTTTCATAGAGATACCACTCAATTCTATCTCATTACAAGTCAGGTGAGACCTAAAGATGTAAGCATAATCTTGTAATTGAATAAAGCTGTCAAATATCATGGTAAGGCTCTCATCTTTATTTTATATATCTTAACATGATATTCATTTCTGCAGGAGTTTTAATGTATTGCTTCATTAGTATTAGCTGAGTCCTCAGGCTTGAGCACCAGTAATTGTGCTGTTACACACAAAGAGCTTCTTTGTCCTCTCAGTGTGCTCACTGAAGCGTAGTCATCACAACAGCTCTTTGGATCGGATGCAGAATGCAAGATGTGGAAGTCGTGCCAAGGCCAGGCCTTGTACAGTGTTGCCAAATCAGGGAAAAATCAGCACTCAGGAACAGATGCCAGAAAACTCTTGAGTGAATCAAACAGGTGGAACTGCAACAAACCAGTAATTTAAGTATCTGTTATTTAATTACCAAATTCATTAGTCTTTTTTTAAAAAAAGTTGTTTTGTTAAACACAATGTTTTATTTTTGTCTGGATCATTTAAGGTATTTAAAAGTACATTAAAAAAAAGTAGGCCTAACAAAAAAATTTTTTTTTACGATAAACATATTTTCAATTTCTGTATTGTTTTGTGGGGTTTAAATTCAAAAAGCTCTAGGTGGTGTCCAGAGATAATAAAAACTAGTCAATTTTATAATTTTAAAATCTTTTTTTATCACACATTTTGGACCTTTTTTTTTTTAATGAAAATTGACCTTTTTAACTCAAATTGACATTCTGACAAATTATGGCATTCATGACTTATATTTGAATGATTCAATCAATCAATCAAATCAAATTAATCAATCAGTATTAAAGTTTCAAAACGTTTTTGAGCACAATTATACACGTTTATTAAAGCATTAATAACAGCGCTTGGAAAATGTTCAAAAATGTCTGAAAACATTTATTTAGCCTAAATGAACATAGAACATTTCACTCATTGAGTCGTTCCCGCAGAACCTGTATTTTGAAATCTTTTCAGGCAGGCAACCATGTTGATTGAGTCATTGTTATTGTTTTTGACTTCACGTTCAGTAATTAGGGCAAAGGTAACGGGAGCGATTCCCGAACTGGCGTTGAATGTACGCTTCGAGGTTCTTCAGTAAAGTATCAAAACTGTAGTCGCTTCTATTTCTGCATTGCTACAGTCTCTTGTCTCACTGAGGTTAGTCACTTCGATAATGTTTCTGTTTACATTATGGGTGTTCATCATGACCTGCATATGTTTTTATGATGTTTTGAGTTTTTTTGTTTATATATATGACTAATGAAGGGATTTCAGTAATTTATTCATGCATTACTGCTTTAAATGCACAGTGAATCCTGCACTGAACGTCAAGTGCACGTCTCTAGGGGGAGTAAACAAACAGATTGTGCAGAAGTGTATTTGTAATCTGATATCATATGATTGGACATGCTGTCACTGAGTCTTTCTGACTAGACGTGTGATTTGATTCGCAGTTGAATCAGTACAGTAATAATGGATAATCAGGTGTTCGAGTCCACTGCGGAGCGGACATTTCAGTATCAGAGCAGCCTCCCTCCTCTACCTGTGCCCGATCTACACGACTCAATGAACAAATACCTGCATGCAGGTGAGAGGTCAACACAAGCTCTCCAGCACAAACCTGCATTCTGCTCACTATTTTATGTGTTACATGGGATAGGATTGTTATTAACCTATTTCATTTTACTGGTAACATTTGTGAGTAAA
Source organism: Tor tambroides (assembly GCA_021397915.2). Classification (NCBI taxonomy): domain Eukaryota; kingdom Metazoa; phylum Chordata; class Actinopteri; order Cypriniformes; family Cyprinidae; genus Tor; species Tor tambroides. Next base: position 44,122 of record JAFVLL020037335.1, on the reverse strand, counting down.
ATTTGCTTTTAAGTTTGAGGTGTCTAAAAAATTGTTAATGGCTTTTACATGGAGTTGTTGAATATAAATTAAAGTGCAGACTGCATTGATTTCGTCTTAACATTTAAAATAGTAAATACAGGCACTACCAGGGCTATTTCAGCTTCCCGTTCTATTAAAAACACTGATTTATATAATGTTCTCCATTGTAAATCATTGATTAAACATCAGTTTTGTTATTGAAATTAGACAAACACACACACACACAAACACAATAAATGTTTAAGCTACCAAAACTAAAATGAAAAAATTAAATAAATAATAATAAAAATAAAGCTATATAGAAGTAGTTTAAAACATAAAATAAAATAATGGAACAATTACTAAAATTGTAACTAAAATTAGACTGAAAACCAAAATTATAAATTGATTTAAAATGTTAAAAATAATAAATAAATATGAAAAACTATAATAGTCAATAATACTAAAATGACACTGGACTGTGTCAACGTTTTAAAGTTTACAGTAAATATAAAGTTTATATATACACTGAACAAAATTATAAACGCAACACTTTTGTTTTTGCCCCCATTTTTCATGAGCTGAACTCAAAGATCTAATACTTTTTCTATTTACACAAAAGGCCTATTTCTCTCAAATATTGTTCACAAATCTGTCTAAGACTTAGTTCACACTGCAGGTCTTAATGCTCAGATCGGATTTTTTGCTGAAATCCGATTTTTTTGCGCTGTTGTTCACATTGTCATTTAAATGCGACTGCCATCAGTCTCATGTGTGAACCATATACGGCCCTGAAGTGACCCGCATGCGCAGAAGAAGACGTGATGTCAGACGCAGCGCACTGTGTTTGTGGAAATAAAAATGGATGCTGCTCGTGTTAGCGTGTGTTTAGCCATTTTTGAGTTAATGTGCAATCGGAGCCTAAATAACGAAGTGATATTATTGTCTATATATTGTCTGGCATTGTGATTTTAATCTTCCCGCCTCCTCCAGCGCAGAATTGTGACGTCTCTCACATTTCAATGACGTAAAAATCGCATGAAATGCGACATTGCCGTTCAGACTGAAGTCACATTGCAAAACATCTGATATGTATCCGATTTAGGACCACGTATGAAAGTGGCCTGGGCCTGATTTGAAAAAATCGGATTTGTGCTGTTCAGACTGTCATAAGAAAATCAGATATGGGTCACATTTGGGCAAAAAAATCGGATTTGGGCCACTTTAGCCTGCAGTGTGAACTAAGTCTTTATCTGTGTTAGTAAGCACTTCTCCTTTGCCAAGATAATCCATCCACCTAACAGGTGTGGCATATCAAGATGCTGATTAGACAGCATGATTATTGCACAGGTGTGCCTTAGGCTGGCCACAATAAAAGGCCACTCTAAAATGTGCAGTTTTACTGTATCGGGGGGGTCCGAAAACCAGTCAGTATCTGGTGTGACCACCATTTGCCTCACGCAGTGCAACACATCTCCTTCACATAGAGTTGATCAGGTTGTTGATTGTGACCTGTGGAATGTTGGCCCACTCCTCTTCAATAGCTGTGCGAAGTTGCTGGATATTGGCAGGAACTGGAACACGCTGTCGTATACGCCGATCCAGAGCATCCCAAACATGCTCAATGGGTGACATCTCCGGTGAGTATGCTGGCCATGCAAGAACTGGCATGCTTTCAGCTTCCAGGAATTGTGTACAGATCCTTGCAATATGGGGCCGTGCATTATCAGCTGCAACATGAGGTGATGGTGGTAGATGAATGGCACAACAATGGGCCTCAGGATCTCATCACGGTATCTCTGTGCATTCAAAATGCCATCAATAAATTGCACCTGTGTTCGTTGTCCATAACATACACCATAATCCCACCGCCACCATGGGCCACTCAATCCACAATGTTGACATCAGCAAACCGCTCACCCACACAATGCCATACACGCTGTCTGCCATCTGCCCTGTAGAGTGAAAACCGGGATTCATCTGAGAAGAGAACACCTCTCCAAAGTGCCAGACGCCATCGAATGTGAGCATTTGCCCACTCAAGTTGGTTACGACTATGAACTGCAGTCAGGTCAAGACCCCGATGAGGACGACGAGCATGCAGATGAGCTTCCCTCAGATGGTTTCTGAAAGTTTGTGCAGAAATTCTTTGGTTATGCAAACCAATTGTTGCAGCAGCTGTCCGGGTGGCTGGTCTCAGACAACCTGTGGAGGTCCTGGGCTGGTGTGGTTACACGTGGTCTGCGGTTGTGAGGCTGGTTGGATGTACTGCCAAATTCTCTGAAACGCCTTTGGAGATGGCTTATGGTAGAGAAATGAACATTCTCCCCAACACACTCGATCCGCTCCAGTTTGCATACCGTCCAAACCGCTCTACGGACGATGCAATTTCCTCCACCCTCCACCTGGCTCTTACCACCTAGAAAACAAGAACTCCTATGTTAGAATGCTGTTCATTGACTTCAGCTCAGCATTCAACACAATAATCCCACAACAACTCATCAACAAACTAAACCTGCTGGGCCTTAACACCTCCCTCTGTAATTGGATCCTGGACTTTCTAACCGGAAGACCTCAGTCAGTCCGTGTCGGCCACAACACCTCGAGCACTACCACACTGAGCACAGGTGCACCACAAGGCTGTGTGCTCAGCCCACTGCTCTTCATGCTGCTGATCCATGACTGGACTGCCAAGTCCAGCACCAACCACGTCATCAAGTTTGCTGATGACACAACGGTGGTAGGTCTCATCAGCAACAATGATGAAACACCCTACAGAGAGGAAGTGGCACAACTGGTTGAATGGTGTGGTGCAAACAACCTGTCCCTCAATGTGAGTAAGACAAAGGAGGTTGTGATGGACTTCAGGAGGAACTCTGTTGACCACCCCCCACTGACCATCGACAGCTCGACTGTGGAGAGAGTCAGCAGCACTAAATTCCTGGGGGTGCACATAACAGAAGACCTCACCTGGACCACCAACACTACATCACTCTCCAAGAAGGGGCAACAGCGCCTACACTTTCTCCGCCGACTTAAAAGAGCAAGTCTCCCACCACCCATCCTCACCACTTTTTACAGGGGAACCACTGAGTGTGTGCTGACCAGCTGCATCAGTCTGGTACAGGAACTGCAGTACTGCTGACTGCAAGACCCTACAGTGGACAGTGAACACAGCTGAAAAAGATCATTGGTGCCCCTCTCCCCTCTATTCTGGATATCTTCCTTCACGATACTGTTGGCTTTGCTGGAGCATCGTGCAAGGAAGACCCCACCCATCCCTCCCATTATCTCTTCCAGCTCTTGCCATCAGGAAAACGGTACCGGAGCATCAGAGCCCGCTCTGCAAGACTGCTCAACAGCTTTTTCCCCCAGGCTGTGAGAGCCCTCAATTCCAATCACATCACCCCCCTCTGAAACCTCATCCACAAACCAAGATCCTCTCAACCCCCCACCCCACCACACCACACCACACCACACCACACCACACCACATGTAAACCGTTGAAAACCTCAAAAACAATGTGCAATTCTGAGTGTGCTACACACAGGTGAGTGGGCTGGACAAACCACCTGTAGAAAAACACACTCTTCCCTCTTTATACGCACCAGACACTTCTTATAAACACTCCATGTTTCAAGGAAAACATTATTGCATTCTGAGTGTTATTTTCACACAGGTGATCAGGCTGGGTTAAATCACCTGTAGAAACACACTCTTTCTCTCTCTAAATGCACCAGACACTTTCTTACAAACACTCCATGTTACAAGAACTTAATAAGGACTTAAATGTTTACTTGTGAATGCAACACAAATCATAATTGCACTATTTGCTTCTTAACCTCAAATACCTCTTTTGCACAATATCATGCACAGCTATTATGTAAAGTACATGTATAGTCTGTTTTAGGTTATGTGTATGTATAGTCTATTTATAGTAATTTATAGTTAGAGTACCACTTTCAGTAAGTTAGTTATTTATAGGTTTTAAAAATTGTTCTTACTCTTGTGTTGTTTGTTTATATTAAGTTTATTTAAGTAGCACCGTGGTCCTGCGAGACACAACATTTCATTCCACTGTATGCCCCCACATGTAGCGGAATGACAATAAAGCTCGACTTGACTTGATTCAATTCACGGGCAACAGCTCTGGTGGACATTCCTGCAGTCAGCATGCCAATTGCACGCTCCTTCAAAACCTGCGACATCTGTGGCATTGTGCTGTGTGATAAAACTGCATTTTAGAGTGGCCTTTTATTGTGGCCAGCCTAAGGCACACCTGTGCAATAATCATGCTGTCTAATCAGCATCTTGATATGCCACACCTGTGAGGTGGATGGATTATCTCGGCAAAGGAGAAGTGCTCACTAATGCTGGGTGCACACTAAAAGATTTTTTAAATCTTATAAGATCTTCAAAATGTGAGAGACCACAAACATGAAGAAAAAAATCCTAGATTTAACCATTTTGGTCCTATAGTGTGTGGTGTCGTCAGAGTTCCCCCCACACATCAGGATTTCTGATCTGAACATGTTGAATATTTACGATTCGCGATCGGGGCGCCTCCGATGTTCTTCCGAGCAGATTCAGTCGCTCTTAACACACCTCACACCACAGGAAAATCTGATAAGATAATCTTTAGAACCACCAAGATAATCGGGACATTACCTAGGATTGTCGGAAGGGGAGAAATCGGCCCAAAATCGGCCCGATTATCTTGTGGTGTGTACCCAGCATAACACAGATTTAGACAGATTTGTGAACAATATTTGAGAGAAATAGGCCTTTTGTGTACATAGAAAAAGTCTTAGATCTTTGAGTTCAGCTCATGAAAAATGAGGGCAAAAACAAAAGTGTTGCGTTTATAATTTTGTTCAGTGTATATATAATGTATTTATTTATTTTTTACTTTTTTCCTCAGAAAAGACATTGTTTGTTTTATGAGTTTATGAGGGCAATGAGTAAAATACGTGTTCACCTTGCTGGGAAAATGTGGAATTGAATTTGATTTGATTTATTATTATGATTTCTCCAGTAAAACCTTTTGCATCTGAGGAGGAGTTTCGAGCCACAGTGGCCATCGTGAAACACTTTGAGGAGGGCATTGGACAACAGCTACACCAGAAACTTCTGAAGAGAGCCAAGAGTAGGCGTAACTGGGTAATGGGCCACTGTTTTTTGTTTTTTTTTGCACCACTCTAAGAAAGCATTTAACTCATATATAGCATGTATTTTCATGTGTGTAGTTTATAGATATTATTTGAACCTGTCGTTTGTTCTTCTTCAGCTTGAGGACTGGTGGCTGGACACAGCGTATCTAGAGGCACGCATCCCCTCTCAGCTGAATGTGAATTTTGGAGGACCTACAGCCTACGTGGAGCACTGCTGGCCTGTACGTGATGGCACACAGCTGGAGAGGACCAGCTTGAACGTGTGGTTCACCCTCCAGTACTGGGAACTTATCCGCACGTAAGTGATTACTTATGTGAACAAAGAAACAGCCAATGTAATAAATGGCTTGATTTTGTCTGTATCAGTAGTGTATTAAGGTCGTAATATGGCTTTGTTTGTTTGTATTTGCTGATACTCATCAGGGAGAGGCTGGCTGTTCATAAAGCAGGAACGATGCCCTTTGACATGGATCAGTTCCGCATGCTCTTCTCCACCTGCAAAGTGCCTGGCATCAATAAAGACACCATCCTCAACTTCTTCAAAACAGGTTAGGCATATGCATGCTTGATTGTATGCATAAATGCATCCATATGTTCCTTTTTTTCTGGATGTGTGATCTCTGTGTGTTGTAGAAAGCGAAGGACCCTGCCCTTCTCACATGATAGTGATGTGTCGTGGGAGGGTCTTCACATTTGATGCTCTCTGTGATGGCCGTATCCTCACTCCCCCAGAGCTGTTGAGGTATAGTGCCAAGTGTCCTAGTTTTCAATGATTCAGTGTAATCTATATGTCTTTATTTTGTGTGATTATGCACAATCATTGTTCTTGGCTGTGTTCCGAATGGAATAGTAGAATACTACTTCCTGAATACTGCAGAGTATACACTGTATACTGCCTGCTATTATTCCAAGCAGTATTGCATGATAAATGCTTCATATAGTAGTATGCTATATTATTTTCATCATGTTACATGTTAAATTATTCAGGTGGTGCCCATTCGACACATTGATAATAAGAAATGTTTCTTGAGCACCAAATCAGCACTGAAGTCTAGAGTAATGGCTCCTGTCAGCTTTGCCATCACAGGAATAATTATATTTCTAAATATATTATAATAGAAAACAGTTATTTGAAATTATTATGATATTTCACAATATTACAGTTTTAGTCCATTTTTGATCAAATAAATGCAGCCAAGTAAATGAGCATAAGAGACTTCTTTCAAAAACATTAACATGTTTTACTGTTCCCAAAAGTTTGGATGGTAGTGTACTATATGTAATGTGCACAGTGTGCATGCTATATACTGCAGTAAAGCAGTATGCTGTTCCACACATAGCCTTTGTGTTTTTTAGGCAGCTGACTTACATTAAAGAATGCTGTGATGGAGAGCCAGAGGGGGATGGAGTGAGCGCTCTCACCACTGAGGAAAGGACGCGCTGGGCAAAGGTAAGAGCCACGCCCTCCACGGGAGCATCTTAACCAATCACAGTACAGTATGCAAATGAACTGACATTCTACAAAGGATGTGAAAGAATTAAAACCTTCACTGACAGTTTATGAATCTGTGTTGAAAGTATACTGAAGGGTTATGATGATGAGATTTTCCACGTGTCTGTCTCTTCAGGCTCGGGAGTATCTGATCTCCATTGATCCTGTAAATAAGACCATACTAGAGACCATTCAGAGCTCTTTATTTTTGCTCAGCCTGGATGATGCCAAGCCCTATTCCACCCCTGAAAACTACACACAGGTTGAGCATAATACATACACACTTGCATGAGGACAGTCATGAATGTCCCTCAGATACCGTATTTGTGTGGCATTATGTTTCCTTTTCAGCCATTTTTACAAAGATTTCTCTCTCTCTCTTTTGATAGTTGACCCACCTGGCATTAACTGGTGACCCCACGATCCGCTGGGGTGATAAATCGTACAATCTGATCTGCTTCTCTAATGGGACCTTCGCTTCTAACTGTGATGTAAATACAATCATTGCTTATTGCAGCATTTTTAGAATTTGTGTATATTTTTACGTACACTGCTTCAAAAGTTTGGGATCAATATGATTTTTTAAAAGTATTATTCAGAAAGTATGCAGTAAATTGATCAAAAGTGACTTTTACATTATGACATTTTCTATTTCAAACAAATGCTGTTCTTTCAAACTTTTAATTCATCAAATAATCCTGAAAATATGTATCATGCTTTTCGCAAAAATATTAAGTAACTGTTTTCAACATTGATAATAATAGAACATGTTTCTTGAGCAGCAAATCAGCATATTAGAATGATTTCTGGAATGATGGCTGCTTAAAATTCAGCTTTTTAATTTTTTCAGATTTTAAATTGTAATAATGTGATTGTAATAATGTTTCAGAATTCGGTAACACTTTATTTTGTGGTGTCCTTGTTACACATTACAGTTACATGTACTTACTATTATAATAACAATAAATTATCATAATTACATGCAAATAACCCTAAGCCAAACCCTAACCATATAGTAAGTACATGTAGTTAATTAATATTACTCAGTGCTTAAATGTATAATTACACTGTAAAAGGGACACATTAAAATAAAGTCTAACCCAAAAGTCTTAGTGTATTTCTATATTATATACTGTATTATTATTCCTACTATATTTAGAGTAAATAAATGTAGCCTCTGTGAGTATAAGGGACTTTCAAAAACATTAAAAAAAAATCTTATCAGTCCCTGAATAGTAACTATATCACACAGTGTGTGAAGTGAAATTAAGTATAATTGGCACACTCATGTGTGCATTTATTCCAAATATGACATTATTTTGATCAATGTGATCAGAAATCACTTTAAGTCTTAATGTTACCAGTAGTTACTGCAGTCCATGTCTATGTCAGTTATGATATAAATACATTACTGAATAATAATCACATTTTTATGTCATTATTGTGTATGTCTGTCTTTGTTTTAAAGCATGCGCCATATGATGCCATGGTTTTGGTATCTAATGGATATTACGTAGATCAAAAATTGAGAGCCTGTGGTGGAGTGTGGAAGGTAAGACTGCATTTATGTATATTTATCTATGTCATTTTATATGTGTGAATGTGCATATTGAAATTATTATATGACTTTCAGGGTTCAGAGGTTGTGCGTGAGATGCCTGTCCCGGAGGAGCTCATATTCACTGTAGATGAGCGTGTGAGGAGAGACATCGCCCTTGCTAAAGAACAGTACACCAAAAGTGTACGTAACACACACACACACACGTTTATATCATTAGTGAGTCTTTGTTATACAATCACTTAATGCTTTAATACAAACAGAATACACTGTAAAGAGACATGGTTTTTAGTTTTAATCTCAAAGCGTCTGTATCTACAGACTCAGGACCTGCAGGTCGTCAGCTGTGCCTTCACCTCCTTTGGAAAAGCAGGCATTAAGAAGAGAAAGCTTCACCCTGACACATTTGTACAGCTGGCTCTGCAGTTAGCATACTACAGGCTACACAGAAAGTAAGTGTGTCAGATAACTGCCTGACTGAAAAATCAATACACTTCAGCCCTTGCTAAGTCTGGTATCTTTCTCTCTTTCATTCTTAGGTCTGGTAGTTGTTATGAGACTGCCACCACACGCCGTTTCTTTCATGGCCGCACAGAGACCATGAGGCCCTGCACAGTGGAGGCCCAGCACTGGTGCAGAACCATGTTGAACCCTACAGCCACTGTGAGTGAATTGTGTGTAATAAATAAAGGGTCAGTTCAGCTGAAAATTAAAAAGCTGTCATCACTTAATCATCCTTCAAACCTGTATGACCCATTCTTTTCCTTACAGTGAAAGTAATTGGGCACCAGAGCTGTCAGGCTGCTTTAGGAGTATCATAAAGGTGTCCATACGGCTTGTGCTCTATATTACAGGAGCGTGAAGGTGTTTGCAGCATTGTGGCAAAGATTTTCAACAAATAACGATTTAAATTTCGGTCTGGTGCTCATACAAAGCTATATGGTCGTATAGTGTCTTTGGAATATAGCTGACCATTTTTATTGTTTTTTTTCTCCTCTCCATTCCCTTTCATTATTTGAAAAAGAGCAGCTAGAACATTTTACTAATTTTTTTCTTTGTGTTTCATGGAGGAAAATCATAGGTTTTGGATGGACATGATAGAATTTTTATTTTTTGGGGTGAACTGTATATATTGGTTTCCTCTGGTACATCTGGTAGTTATAATTAAATTAAAACAAGTTTCAGAATTCCAGAAGTTTCAAGAGCTGAATCTGCTTTTTTGGGGGTCCTATTTTTTTTTTTTTTTTTTTTATGTACATGAATTTACCAGTCATTTATGATTTACTGGTTAATATTTGAAAATATTTTTACTTAATTTCTACCCGATTAAGGCCCAGATTTACTAAAGAGGGCAAATTAGCGTTAGAGCGCAATTCCATAAAAGCGCCAATGGGAGGGGAAAATTCTGCGTGTGCTTTACTAACAATGTGCACATTAAAAAACACAGACGCAGCCAGATCATTTCCATAATGACTAGGGATGTAACGATTCACTCAACTCATGATTCGATTCGATTCGATTCACGATTTTGAGTTCACGATTCGATTCACGATTTTTTTTTTTTTTTTACAAAATGAGATTTAAGACAAATTATAAATTTAAATGTGTTCTTTTAGTATTGCTTGGACAAAATGCAGCACGTTTCTTTGTGTATATAATATAACACTATAATAAACTAATATAGCACTTGCATATTATTGCTCTTTTGTTGGTTTTGATTGCTTCTATTCTCCTCATTTGTAAGCCGCTTTGGATAAAAGCCTCTGCTAAATAACAAAAGTAAATTGAAATTTTAAAACAAGCTCCAAATAAAGTAACACAAATAAAAGAAATCTCTTCATATAAACAAAATAAGGCTTTGTCTGTGCTCTTTCCATTTAAAATTAGAGGCAACCACGGCATTTTAATCATGATCCAAACAAAGATGCTGCATACATGCAACATGAGCAGTTTATAATCTAAATTAGATTGTATAATTTCAAAATTTGAAGCAAAAACAGAATGGTCTGACTTCAGTTTTGTGAAACTACTGTATACATAAAAAATATCTGCATGAAATGAAGCAGCAGACGAGCTGAATGAGACGCAGATTCACTCTCTGCCAGCAGGTGGCGCTTTAAGCGTTTTCTTGGTTTTCGCTGGAAACAAAGCAGCGCTGCACTTATGAACTTTAATATGCATTATACAGAGGCAAGATGAAAAGAAAAAAATACCATCTAAACTTTTCTAAAGACAGTAAGTTCCCCTCAGACATACATTCATATAAACTCCTACCCCTAACTGAATCGCGATTTGTTTAGCATCTCAGCCGATTTGAATCGTCACATATATGAATCGATTTTCAACCGGCTCGCGGTTAATCCTTACATCCCTAATAATGACCAGTGTAATCTCCCAAGAGCAGCGCAAATTACCGCCTGCTTTAAGACATGCTTTTTTTGGGTGTTAAATAATGGCACAACTACCAGTAATTTGACAAGCACAAATGTTAGTAAATCGTGTTGCATGATTCATTTGAATATAATCCTCCCATAAATTTAGCATTTGAAAGGGAAACTGATAAAAATGCATATTCAATAAGGTCAGGTGCAAAAATAACTCTGTCCACACCTTTTCAGCGTTAATTATTCACTGCGCGTCCTTAGTAAATCCTGACAGTACTATTTTAACACCAAAAGATGATTTGCGCTGGCACAAAATATTTTAGAACTTAGAAACTTAGAACTCAAACTTTTAAAATTAGGATACCTCATATATCCAGGTTTTCGAAGAGCATGTGAACCCTGATTTTTCAAAAGAAAAAAAAAACTTGTTTAGGGGATTAATTAAAATAAGAAATGTATTGATTTTTAGTTGTTTTAGTGCATTTTTACATTGTTTTCTCTTAATTGAAATAATTTTAAGTCGTTGGTTGATGAGGCCCCGGGCCCCTGGTTGAGAACCACTGTTCTTGACATTTGGTTTGCTTTTACGGCTTTTTTGTCTTTTTTACACAGACTGAAGAGAAAAGACAAGCTTTAAATGCAGCCTTCAGCAAACATAACAAATTGATGGCAGAGGCACAGGATGGAAAAGGTTTGTTTGTCAATGTAATAATATTTACATTGTGTAATAGATAATATGGCAGGGACAAATATTTGAATGATCTTTGCTCAGGCTTTGACAGACACCTCCTGGGCTTATACCTCATTGCCAAGGAGGAGGGTCTTCCTGTGCCTGAACTCTACACAGATCCACTCTATACTAAGAGGTCTGGCCCAGCACTTTAATTCCCATTGTTCATTGCCAGTGTATTGATTTGTGTGTATTGCTATAATGGCAGTTTACTGTAACTCCTCTAGTGTCATTTTGTATTTACAGCGGAGGAGGGGGGAGTTTTGTGCTTTCCACTAGTCTGGTGGGCTACACCACTGTATTGGGAGCAGTCGCACCCATGGTGCCGCACGGATATGGGTTTTTCTACCGCATTCGTGATGACAGGTTGGTTCATATCAGTTTATGTCATTAAAAAAGTATAAAAGTGTATATTTTTAATATTATTTTATACAATATATGCATTTTATATATTACAATATATTTTAGAATTCTATATACACTACCTGCTATGATATACTACCATTCAAAAGTTTGGGCTAAGAAAAAAAATTACTAATACTTTATTCAGTATGGATGCATTCAACTAATAAAAAAGCTATTAATAGTAACAGTAAATACATTTATAATGTTACAAAACATTTCCATTTCAAATAAATGCTGCTTTTTTAAACTTTCCATGCTGCTGAAGATTCAGCTTTCCCATCACAGGAATAAATGACATTTTAAAATATATTCAGTTAGAAAACAGTTAATAATATTTCACAATATTACTGTTTTTATTGTATTTTTTTAATTTAAAAATCGTAGTTATTCTAAACGTTTGACCAGTAGTTTATTATAATTTCTTTGGGCATGTTATTATAATTTATTGTTATATTAATCTAATTTAAATTCTATATTTAATTTATTCTTTATTCTCAGAATTGTTGCGTCCTGCACTGCTTGGAAGTCCAACCCAGAGACAAATGCTGAAACCCTGTTTCAGAACCTCTGCACCTCTTTACATGACATCATGCACATCACTACCCAGTCCCAGCTGTAAAGCAGAGCATTCTGGGAAGTATAGTCTAACCTGACTGCTTAGTTATGCCATAGGACAGGAGCAAAAGGGCTGATGTCCCAGACGTGACCTTGCCTTTAGACGGATCTACCATGCTCTAAATTTAAAACGGTTCATATGCTCCCTTGTTCAGTCATATCCAGAATATACACGTTAGATACAGTAGAATTGTGAAGAAATGAGAAATTACCAGACCTTAAGGTGTTGATTTTCAAAAATAATCTGGATTTAGTACAGCAGGTGCTTTAAACTCTCACGTGCCTTCGATTAGTCATCTCTGAATCACTTCAATCAGGAAATCCTCCTCTGAGGAGCTGTATGATTTTTAACCTACAGTTTTTGCTACATTAGCAGTATTGCTTTCCTGTTAACTGTAGAAGTGTGAAACTGTATAATGTCACACTAGAGAGAGACATTAACAAAGTGATTTTAAGATGAACTTTTTTTCTCTAGTGACATGTGGGCAATAAACAGCCATCAGGTGTGGAAGTTCATCTTGACCTGTTATTGACGGACACACATACACAATAGATATACTGTTAATGCACAAATCAATGCAAAAGCGCAAGTATAATGCAGATATAGAATTCCTTTTTATTTTCATAATTTGAAGATTTTCTTAACTATCATGTGGCTTTTCAAACTTTAAGGCTTAATGCATTAGAGCCGAATCTTTTTGCACCAATAGGATATAAATGAATGTTTTTATATTGCAGATATACATGCTTTGTTACGGTTTGTTAACAATTGTAGGTTTAATTTGCACTGCTTTCCTATTTATTAGGAAACACTGAATAACTTCCTGAAAGTTGTCATTTTGATTGGTTCAGATATTACAGGCTGCTTCCTTCATCATAGGACCTTAAACGTTTTCCACCTGTTATTTTGAATGGCAAATTTTGTCATGCATCCATGTAAATTTGAATGTGAATTGCCCACAAATTTACCAAGAATGCAAGTTGACTTGTTGCCATTACCTGCAAAAGATATTGCAAACATTGCCACTGAGTATTCATATGGTGTCAATAATCCATGTATTTGTGTTAGAATTTTATTTGTCCACTTGCTTTATCATTTATGGCCTCAAACAAGCCTGATTGTTTTCGATTATTTCATTCTTGAGACTGGAGTCTCTGAAATGTGCATTGATTTTAAATATATTAGAGCAGCAATTCAAGTGATTACAGCTCTCAAATCTAAATGCTTGTTTAATGCGTACAGTTATTTTTGTGACAATTTAGACTTCATAAGCGTGAAAACAGCTGTGAACTTTGTTTTACATTTGTATCAATGCAGCAAATCTTTAAACCAGTGTCTTGGTGAAATATTTTTATTTTATGGCAAGTGAAATATTAAATCTTTATCAGTATCTAGCTTGGCATATGGCATCCTTTCACTGTGACTAAACCAGCTGTGAATGTGATTTAGGTTTGTAAACATGACTGACTTGTAAACTTAGCATGAAAGGAAAATTCAACCAAGTTATTTTTTTAAATGCATGCTGTTGATTTTATTGTGAATGAATCAGCCGTTCATGTTTTTTTTTTTTTTTTTTTTTTTCCTTGATCTAAGGGTGAAATGACAGACCTTTCATAATCTATGCTGGACTTTTCCAATCACAAGCTCATATTCTGCAACTGGTGAACAGAATAGTGCCTGTCCTACATTTCAAAGGAAAAACCACATGCATTTCATTGCTATTTAAATGTAATTTAAATGAAAAAAAAAAAACTACACATTTTGAATTTTAAAGTCTGTCTACGTTTATGACATTCAATGTACTGTAGAATATGAAATAAAAAATGAAGCTAATGAAAAATGCAGTCTTTATTCTAAACTTTTTTACAGTAGACGTGATAAGAAAACAGTGCTATAACAAGACAAAATAAACCAGCCTTATGTTAGTCTGATAAATATCAAGGCACCACATAGAGAACACTATAATATAATCAATCATCATAATACAAACTCTTTGGTCATCTTGTCACATGAAGAACAATAGCTGTCTTCACTAATGAGAATCCAAGGCAACATTTTGGTATTAGGCACGAAGGGACAAATTATTTATGTATATATAAATTACTGTACATTATTATGTAAAGACAATCACATTTTAAATGTTAATTTCTGCCATCAATCTTTTTTGCTGCATGTACAATTTGTGTGACCAGGAAATCAGAATATGGTAGTGCTTGGTAGAAGGGTTAATACAAATACCTTTTTTTTTTTGTTTAACACAATTAAATCAGCAACACAAGAAGCGCTGATTTGCATTAATGTTAAGTCTTAAAACTGAAAAGTACAAAACGACAAGGCACTGACAGTTACACAATGCTTAGTCAGTCCTCTTCTCCGCTAACATTACGCTTGGACACAAATGTCCACATCCTTATTTTCCTGGCTTCCTGTAGCAGTGCCACCTAAAATGAAATACAGGCCTGCATCAATAGGAGAGCGTTTCTACTGAATGTTTTCTAGTATCTGCATGTGCGCTGCTGCTCTTGACCATCAGTGACTCATCTGAGAGGTGACGAGGGTGTAGTACGCCCCCTGCTGGCTGAGGAGCTGCTGATGTGTGCCCTGCTCCACCACGACCCCGTTTTGGACCACAGCTATACGGTCTGCGTTCTGGATGGTGGACAGCCGGTGGGCTACGATGATACATGTGCGGCCCTCACGCGCCTTATCCAGAGCATCCTGCACTATCTACTCACAGGACAGAGAGGAGAGAGACAAAGGAAGGTGAGTAAGAGAAATACAGTATGTTTACCATTTTCTAGTATGCGTGACTCTCAATTGTCTTGTAAATCCAGGAGCAGCTTGAATACTGTCTGTATGAACAGGTAACCAAAGTCAATTCTTCTTCACAAACTCATAGCTTTGATTTCTGTTTGAAGCCATTGTGATTGGTAATGATATGAGTTTGGCTATAGTGTATAACCAAACTGTATGACAAGTGTATTCTGCTGTTGTTTGAATTGTGATGGTACCTTCTCACTCTCAGTGTCCAGAGCAGATGTGGCTTCATCTAGCAGCAAGAGTTTGGGGTTGCGGAGAATGGCCCTCGCTATAGCAATACGCTGTTTCTGCCCTCCTGACAACTGTGTACCTTTATCACCTGCTTGCGTCTGGTATTGCTGCAACCAAACCACACAATATTATTTAGTAAAATTATAAACAGCCATTTAAATATTTTTTGAATTTTTTAAAAGTTGTCACCAAGGCTGCATTTATTTGATTTATAAATAAATAAATAAATACATTTTTATTATTGTCAATGTTGAAAACAATATTATTTAGTAAAACTGCAGACAGTCATTTAAATATTCTTTAATTTTTTAAAAGAGGTCTCTTGGGGTCAACAAGGCTGCATTTATTTGATTGAAATAAATACAATTTAATATTGTGATATGTTATCACAATAATTGTGTGATATTTAAAAATATTGTATAATATAAATAGAATATATTTTAATAATATTTAATATCTGAATTTTCAGCAGCCATTTCTCCAGTCTTTATTGTCATATGATCCTTCAGAAACCAATATGCTTTCTTGCAATATTGTTGCTTCCCTGTTAGAGACATTTAAAAAAAAAAAAAAAATTTAATGTTGAAAACAGTTTAATATTTTTTTTTCATGATTCTTTGATGAATAAAACATTCAAAAGAACATTTACTGTATTTGAAATAAAATCTTTTGTAACATAAAAAATATCTTCCCGTCACTTTTGATCAATTTAATGTGTCCTTGCTGAATAAATATCATTTTAAAAAAAAAATTCACTTAAAAATTATTGAAAAAAAAAAAAATCTTCCTTGACCCCTAAATTTTGAATGATGATGGTTGTACTGTACCTGTGGCAGCCCCTCTATAAAGGAGTGTATGTTAGCAGCTTTAGCGGCCTCTTCGATCTCCTGATGGCTGACTTGTCTGCTGTTGTCTCCGTATGCGATGTTCTCTGCCAGGCTGCAGTCAAATAGCACTGGCTCCTGGGAAACGATGCCAATTTGCGAGCGCAGCCAGTGGATGTTCAGTTGCTTTGCATCATTGTCATCCAGCATCTGTTAACAAAGAGTAACTGTTACCAAATATCTGTTTTATTGCTGGTATTATGCATTGAGATTATTCTGTTTAACATATACAGGATCTTGCTTTTTGACCTAATGGCTAAATATTATTTTGCTATAATAATTTATTTTTTATTTAAATAAGAAAGCTATACCTGTGACTAGCTGTGAATGTGGTTTGATCAATTAGGAAAAAAATCCTGTTCAGCACTGTCCACTTGTGATCAGATCATATGAGGTTAATAGCATGTAAACAGGTCTGTGTTATGGTCCGAGTCATCAAGGTTAAGGACCTGAAGTCCTTCTCTTTCACATGCAGGTCCTTTGATGTGCATATCCGGGTTTCCTTGTTTTTTGGCCTGCCTTAAGATACCTTATCATTGACCTTGAAAAAGGTAATAAGATTTTGACTTCTATAGCTGTTGTGTATGGTGTGTGTGCGTGAATGACATCTTGCTGAGTTGGATCAGTGATTAGAGACTGTAAAACTAATTATCAATTTAGGTACCCATGGGAAAGACATTAACATAAACGTTATTACACTTGTCTGTATGTGTGTTCTCCTACCACTTTGCCCTGCTGAGGGTCATAAAATCTCTCCAGTAATTGGATGGTGGTGCTCTTGCCGCAGCCACTGCTGCCCACCAGGGCAAGAGTTTGCCCCTTTTTCACCCGAAGCCTGAGACCATGCAGCACTGGTACATCCGGCCGGGACGGGTAGTTAAAACGCACATCTTCAAAACTCACATTCCCTTCAAATTTATTCTACAGAGATCACAGGAAAGAGCCACATTAGTGCACATTTGTATACTAGTGTCGTCATGGCAATTTATTTGTCTCTCGATGAATACATTGAATGACAGCGGATATTTATGGTGGGCAGAGTCCAGCTCTGCTTGAGTTTATCAGATTAGGAGGATGGAGCAGCAGAAGTGGTAAATGATTCATTTCATGACAGGCTCCTGAGAACTCTGATATCTTGCCTTGAATTTAGACTCACTACAATTAGAAACCTTTTTATCGCATATTGGGCATACTGTGTATTCTGGTGTTCAAGTGCATGCATAATTGGACATACCGGCTTGTCTCCATCCTCTGAGGCGTTGTCAATGGCTGGGACTCTGTTGATAAGCATCAGAACATGAGAAGCAGCAATCTTGGCCTTGGCGTAGTTTGGAGTGAATGAGTTTGCCTCTCCAACAGCCATTGCTCCATACACCACAGCTGAGATCACACTGAGAGAGACAAACAGATATATCACCCAGGGTTATTATCATTAACTGAAACCATAAAAAAAAAAAAAAAAAAAAAAAAAAAAAAAAAAAAAAAAAAACTTACTTGACACCAAACAAACATTAACTGAAATGTTAACTGAAATAAAATAAATTGAAATAAACTTATTTTATTTCAGCTAGTTGTCAAGGTAAGAATTCTCATTTTCGGTTAGGCAACTTGAAGTACTAAAATAACTAAAATGTAGTTTTACGCTCGCATGAGGTGGTTTTTCAGGCAACTCGAAAAAGGAATATAATCGCAAAACTGGCCTACGTAAGGTGACGTAGGTCACCTGGCATACGTAAAAGTCACATGATCATTCTTTAGTGTACTGTAACCTCCAAGAAACACCTCATACGTGGCCACTCTTAAGTATAAAGGGCTTTTCTTGCCTTCCTACCAACATCCGTTCCCATGATTAATCGCAAGAGGAAAAAAATATGTTTTAGTCACATAACATCATTTAATGTAAACGCTGTCATTTCGCAATAGTTTTTTATCGACATTTATAAAATTTTGCAAAAGTTTTGCGCAAATCTGTAATGGAAATGCACTTCCTGATATCACAACCTATCATATCTAATCAATCAATCTGTACATTAATAAAATGCACTGCTTAATTTAATCCATTTGCACTATTGTTATTACGCTGTTTGAATTAAATTATTAATTCATTTTCGCTATTTTACTTTACTTACTTTGCACTGAATTGATAGCAGTTTTGTTTATGGCAATAAAGCTTACTAAACTGAAATTGAATTAGTCTTATTTTCACAAATAATACATTATTGCTTGAATGACAAAACTAATGTTTTTCCCACTCGTTAATCCAGTCAGATTATATTGCATACACAATATCTATGTGTAGTCTATTTCACCATTAGTTATTAAGAGAGCTGAGATTTAATTATCTCTGTTAGAAAGACAACACGGATCCTCTTGAATCTTCTATATGCACACGTAATGAATCACCAGCCTCATTCCTGTGAAAATATCTACATTGACTGCTCATCTGGATACAGGGCTGCTGCACAATTTTTAAGCTCAGATTTAAGACTTTTTAAGATCTTTTTTAAGACCTGCACAAATAAAATTAATACCATATAAATGACTGTAAAACGCATGATTTACAGTTCAGATACGTTTTCACAAAAACAAAAAGTTTTATAAAATGATAGACTTCACATTTCAGCCTTTATATCATTTTTAAGAAAATGAATAAGTCAAAAGTATTAATTATTATATTAATTTAATCAATTATCATCAATAAATTATTAATTAAATAGCATACAAACACATTTTACTGTTTAGATATTTATAATGAATTATCTTCTTATCGATCCACCAGTTCACATTTACAGCTCTGCGTATTCGCAGGGTAAAAACATGGCTCGATATTCACATTGGTCAAACAACAATTTTGTGGCCATTTTGAAAAGCATCCGATGGACGCAAAGAGCGTACGCTATTTTCTGTCATCAGTAACGCATGGATACGTATTGTACGTTTATTTACGCTGATTTGAACGGAAACGGCGTATCCATGCGTTACTGATGACAGAGAATAGCGTACGCTCTTTGCGTCCATCGGATGCTTTAAAATGGCGCTACGCTGACACAGAGAGACAGAGAGGAGATGAATTGTTGAATAAATGTAGTTATATTTATTTTCTTTGTGTACAAAAAGTATTCTCGTCGCTTCATAAAATTCAGATTGAACCACTGATGGCAGATGGACTATTCTGACGATGCTTTTCATACTTTTCTGGACCTTGACAGTGCAATTTACTATGCAGTCAATGGGACAGTCACAAGCCTCCTGGTTTTCATCCAAAATATCTTAAATTGTGTTCCCAGGACGAACGAGGCTTTTACGGGTTTGGAACGACATGGGGTAAGTGATTAATGTCAAAATTTTCATTTTGGGGTGGAGTATCCCTTTAACACCTGCACTGTAGTATGTTTTAGCTTGTGTGTGTCTCTACTACTTGAGCTCACTCACTTCTGTTTAAATTTTACACATTTGAACTACCTGTGACACACATTGTAGATGACGCTGGATCATGTCAATACTACTGTGGAGACTTTTTGTCACATATTCCTCAGTCTGTTGTGAGTGTGTCTTATAACAGTCATGTATTGAGTCACTTACAGGAAGACGCCCTCGAAGGTCATCAGCTTTTGTTCAATGAGCCAAGATCCGAACTTGAAACAGCCAGCATAGGCAAAATAGATCATCGCTTGAGAGAAGGAGAACGTCAGGCCGAAAACGTGTGCTTTTTTCTTAGCGTTTCTAAGGAAATCAGACAAACATCAATCATCTTATCATCAATTATCAAGCTCATTTTGAATCCTAATCGATATATAATAGAATTATTATTAGTCGATTTAAACATACTTGTAGGGCACAACTAAGTTTTCCTCATACAGAGTCTCAAACTTGCTCTCCCTGGTCAATGAAACCACAGTACGGATATTCTCGATGGCTTCTGTTGCAATCTGAATGGGGAAAAAATACATTGCAGACAAGGTAGTGATTTAAGACAACTGAAAGTTGATTTCAGTTGTGCCGCATTAAAGTATAAACATAAATGTTCACCTTCCCAGCTTGCTCAAGCTCTTTCTTGTCTTTTAGAGCATGTCCCGCCAGTAACTTCATCTGGATGGCTCCAGCCACAGCCATGATTGGAACAATGGAGAGAATGAGGAGGGTCAACTGCCAGCCGTACACAAAAGAGATGGTAATGGCGGTTCCCAAGTTGGCCACATTCTGTGCCAGTGTTGCCAATCTTACACCAGTTGCCTGTTGGAAATAAAGTCATTGTGCCATTTGTGATGAGCTACTTTGTTAATGTACAATTTAGGAGCTTGGCACAAAGTTATGAGTGAGACTCTGTGTTACTCTCTGTGGTGGAACAGGAAATGAGACTTACGCCCTGCACTTGAGCTGTATCTGCAGCCAGTCTGGTGGTCAGCGCACCCACACTGTTCTTAGTATCATCATACCAGCTCAGGTCCTAAAATACACACAGAGAGGTGTCCTACTACTCTCCATCAGCAGACATCCATAAATAGCTTCTTTGAGGTTAACCTTGAGATGATTAGTTTATGTAAGTTATCGTCTCACCTGTCGCATCATAGCATTAAAGGCTTTAAGCCTCAGTCGCATGGTCAGAATCTCACCAGCTTTCCCAAAACAGAAACCCTAGAAGAAATTAAAAACTTGTTTCTTAAAAGGCTTTTTAAAAATCGTCATGCCTTTTGACTAACACAATGAATATACATGTAATGTGTTTAACATGTTCTGACATTTCTAATAGGATTTTTATTGGATGATGCACAATTTCTTCCACAAAATCCATAAAAGCACTTTAATAACTGATGGAGGGATTAAAGTTTGGGGTTGGTCATTTTTTTTTTTTTTTTATGTTTTTTAAACAAGTCTCTTGCTTACCAAGGCTGCATTTATTTGATCAAAAATAAAGTAAAACAGCAATATTGTGAAATATTATTACAATTTACAATAACTTCTTTCTATTTTAATATATTTGTAATTATTTGTTTTAAGTAGTGGCAAAGCAGCTGTTTTCAACACTGATAATAAGCAATGTATCTTGAGTGCCAAAATCAGCATATTAGATCATGTGACACTGACGACTGGAGTAATGATGCTGAAAATTGCGCTTAGTATTTTTGTAGAAACCGATACTTCTTCCGAATTCTTTAGTGAACAAAGAAAAGAAAGAACAATATTCATTTGAAATATAAATCTTTTGTAATCTATTTATTCCAAAATATATGTAATCCTATTATTTTATAATACATTTTGAAATTTTAAATCCTATTTTTAGTACATTTAAATATACTTTCTATATTTTTCTATTCATTTTTGTTCTATTGTAAGATTAAAACGTAATCTTTTAGCATTTCTGAATTTTAGCAGTGGTAGTTTGACTAGGCAAATAATTGACATCTTTCTGCTATTCATTGATGTTTACAAAGTGGTATCAAACAATCATCATCTTTTAGATAAGAAAGAACATATGAACTTTTTACCACCACTCAATGTACAAAATGCACCTCACATGTATGCTTATCAGAATAAATAATTTCCTTTGAAACATCTCACATGGAAAACCTTGTGTGAATCTATATAAACCATCCTTCTCCATCTCTGACTACACTTTTGAACTGAATGTGTATCAAGATGGTACCTAAGTAGTTTATTATCGTATATAGTCAAGTTCTACAATTTTTATTTAAAGGAACAATCCACTTTTTTTGAAAATAGGCTCATTTTCCAACTCCCCTAGAGTTAAACAGTTGAGTTTTACCGTTTTTGAATCCATTCAGCTGATTATTACGCCAGAATGAGAGTATAGTTCCTAGCCATATCGGCCTAGAAAATCGCAACTTTTCATTTTCCGTCGGTCTTAGTACATGATGTAACTACAGAAGAGTCAAGCTTTAAACAGGAAAATTATCGAAACTCTTTGGTAATTTTTGAGCGAGATACTAATGGTCTAATCCGATTCAATGATCTATGCTAAACTAAGCTAAAAGTGCTACCGCCGGACCCGGAGATTGGCTGAATGGATTCAAAAACGGTAAAACTCAACTGTTTAACTCTAGGGGAGTTGGAAAATGAGCCTATTTTCAAAAAAAGTGGAGTGTTCCTCTAATATTCAAGGCAGTTTCTATTTACTGTGTGTTTAAACATTGATGCTGTAACAAAACAAACCTGAAAGAACAAAGTGAAAAAGGACACAACCCCAATGCCAGCAAACAGCAGAGAGTAGAGCTCAGTCCTCTTTCGTACAAGATCCTGATCTATCTCAGCAAACACCTAGAGAAGAAGAAGAAAGGAGGAGGAGACAGGAAAATGAATGTATGAGGAAAAATGTCTCAGTAATGCTGACTGTCAATAATGGTAATTTCTATTAATATTTAATTTTCATATACAACATACAGCAATGATTTTAGAGAAAATGACAGCAAATGCAGGCTGCAAGCCTCCGTTTATGGTGGCACATAAAACTCCAACCACCATGTACGGCCATTCCGGTTGATTCAGTTTCAGGACTGTCAGGAAGGAAATGTTTGGAGCCTTTTCCTACAAAGAAAAGAGAGAACAAACAGAAAAAGGTCTATGTAAATAATTTCAATCAAAATATCTAATCATGATCATAATTTGATCAAAATAAAGTTTCTTCACAGATAACATATTAAGTGTTACGTCTACGACTTAAGGCATTATAGGCTGGTTCCGTTGTTGTTTGCTGTTGTCTTTCTTTCCTTTTTAGGATTGGTCCTGGACATAATGCGAGTCTGCTGGTGGTTGGACCGGAGAAGAGACCTGGACTATAAATTCCCTGGCATTCCACTGGAGGGAGTTCTCTGCCTCTTTGATCGATTGCTCATGTTTGTTTGTTGTGATACTGTGTTAGCTGGTGAATATGTGGTGCAACAGAGTGTGTTTTCTGTTCCAACCGAGTGTTGTTTGCTGTCTTTGATACTGTGTGAACCTTACTTTTAGGACATTGATGACTGGTTGACCATGTTTGTAACTTCTTAGCTGTTGTGGGAAGCAGTAGGGGGTGAGTGCCTTGTTTCTTTTGTAGGCCATTAGGCCGTTACTTTTTCTCCTGTTTATTGGGCAGATAAGGAGATAGGGAATTTGATTGTATGTTTTGTTTCTTTTATTTTGATCCGTAGGGAAGGTAGTTCTTTTGTGGGGAAGTTAGTTTCTGTTTGTTTATTATTTTGGCATTAGCTCACCCCTGAAGATTTTGCTTCTGAATTATTTTGTTTCCTTATGTTTTGGATATATTGTTTTTGTATACATCAAGAGAGGAAAAACAGATACAGTTGCATTGCAAATGAACAATAGAACAATTAAGAAAAATAAAATGAGCAATTAAGATAACGTGGTTGTGTGTTTTTTTTTTATTTATTTTTTTTTATGTTACACTCTGACCTAGACCAGGGATCGTAACATAAGGCTTTAAGTTCTTTTTTAAGGAAAGAAAACAATTTAATTTATGAAGATGACACTCATAATGAGATTTATGGGACTTTGTAAACCGCTCTGTTTGGGATTTATTGAAATTACCCATAAATAATTTCATTTTCCAGTCACCGAGAAACATATTCTCCAGTAGGGTTGTTTGTGCGTAAATTAAAAAAAAAAAAAATTGATTAATGGCTTCATGAATGTAGGCCATTATTGTCTAGACTCGGTCTCTTACCTCCTCTGTCTGTTTCTCTTCATCCTGCTGATCTTTTTCTGAGCCACTCCTTGATTTCTGTCTGAAGAGTGTGCGATCATTCAGAGAGCTGACTGAGGGACTCTTTTCATCCATAGTCATCTCTTCTTTGCCTTCTGTGTCCTCTGTGCTCTTAAACATCTGTGATTTAAACAAGGGAACTCAAAATAGACCCCAGAATTCATTTTCCCTGTGTTATCATGCACAATTCATCAGAGAATGCAAAATAAATATCTGACTTAATAATCTTTCAGCAAAATATAACAACTTTCTTGCCTCTGAAACATTTCTTTTCTGCTGCTAACCAAAACAGGCAGGACCAAAACCACTAGACTTAAATGATAACATGTTTCAGCATCAAACGATCCAGTCAAATCAAGATGGATAACCTGCATAACATCTTTATGAATTGTGTCATATTGTGGAAGTTTAAAGGGCTGATCACACTGACAGTAATTCAACCACTTGAGATTGTCAAGTCACCAAGAGCAGCTCCTCCATATGTCAGAGCACTGCCCACAAGACAATAGGCTCTGACAACCTTTCATATCTTTAACAGCAATGTGCCACAGTTGCATAAAGTGCTCATGTGCATGTATGTATTGCACTGTTGGTTTCTAACCTGCATAGTAACAAGAGATTGGTAGATTCCTTTTCTCTCCATCAGTTCGTCATGTGTGCCCAGTTCTACAATTTCACCTTTCTGGAATCCAGCAATGACATCAGCATTTCGAATAGTAGACAGCCGGTGAGCCACTATTATGGTAGTCCTGCCCAGCCTCACCTATAGAGATGAGATGAGATGAGAGATATGAGATGAAATAGAGATGAGATGAGATGAGATGAGAAATATGAGATGAGATGAGATGAGAGATATGAGATGAGAGATATGAGATGAGATGAGATGAGGGATATGAGATGAGAGATAAGAGATGAGAGATATGAGATGAGATGAGAGATATGAGACGAGATGAGATGAGATGAGAGATATGAGATGAGAGATATGAGATGAGAGAGATGAGATATGAGAGATCAGATGAGATATGAGAGATGAGATGAGAGATGAGATGAGATATGAGAGATGAGATGAGATGAGGGATATGAGATGAGAGATAAGAGATGAGAGATATGAGATGAGATGAGAGATATGAGACGAGATGAGATGAGATGAGAGATATGAGATGAGAGATATGAGATGAGAGAGATGAGATATGAGAGATCAGATGAGATATGAGAGATGAGATGAGAGATGAGATGAGATATGAGAGATGAGATGAGATGAGGGATATGAGATGAGAGATAAGAGATGAGAGATATGAGATGAGATGAGAGATATGAGACGAGATGAGATGAGATGAGAGATATGAGATGAGAGAGATGAGATGAGAGAGATGAGATGAGAGAGATGAGATGAGATGAGATATGAGAGATCAGATGAGATATGAGAGATGAGATGAGAGATGAGATGAGATATGAGAGATGAGATGAGATGAGATGAGGGATATGAGATGAGAGATAAGAGATGAGAGATATGAGATGAGATGAGATGAGATGAGATGAGAGATATGAGATGAGAGATATGAGATGAGATGAGATGAGGGATATGAGATGAGAGATAAGAGATGAGAGATATGAGATGAGATGAGAGATATGAGACGAGATGAGATGAGAGATATGAGATGAGATATGAGATGAGAGATATGAGATGAGATATGAGATGAGAGATATGAGATGAGAGATATGAGATGAGAGAGATGAGATGAGATATGAGAGATGAGATGAGATATGAGAGATGAGATGAGATGAGAGACGAGATATGAGAGATGAGATGAGATGAGAGACGAGATATGAGAGATGAGATGAGATATGAGATGAGAGATATGAGATGAGAGATATGAGATGAGATATGAGATGAGAGATATGAGATGAGAGAGATGAGATGAGAGATATGAGATGAGATGGATGGATAGATTACTGCTGTCAATCAATTAAAAAAAATTAACTAATTAATCACACATTTTTCTGAAATAGCGATTAATCCCACCTAACATTACAGTTTTTCAATATACTTTTATATTGCATTAATTTCACATTCAATATTCAAATTAATGTAGAAACAACAAAGACAGTATATTTTTAATATTTGTTTAACGGCATCTTTTTTATGACTGAAGGCGAGTATCACTGATACCAATACTACTATGTCTTTTTCCTAATATTTAACCACTGACTATAGTAATTCAACATTAGGCTACAGTATAATTGAGAGCTAGCAATTTTAATATTTATTAGACTTTAAAAAATAACAACTTCTAATTTAAGTGAACTTAAAACAATCTTCACATAAACCCATTATAATAAATGTCACATTTAACTCTGCCCTTCACCAAGTAGGAAATATACAGAAATTGAATAAAATAATCAAACATTAAATTCTAAATGAAATATAGATGAATCCTTAAAGCTACAAAAGTTATCAATTTCCTTTTTTTCTTTTGTTCTTTGATTAACAGATATCACAGCAGCTGGGTTATTAGATTATTTGGCAATTCTTAAACGCAATTCTTGTCAAGAAAAAAAGAGACAGAAGCAGCAACTGTGAGTGGGGTGGCCAACCCTAGCCCCGCCCCTGCGTTAACTGTGTTAAATATTTTGAATGATGTTAAACTGGAAAAATTAATCGCCTTTGTTGATGCGCTAATTTTGACAGCACTAATATATATACAGATATATACACACACCATATTTCCAGTGTTTTTCCAGGCCACTATATTTTTTGTTACCTTGTCTAATGCTGTTTGCACAATATTCTCACTCTCTGCATCCAGAGCAGATGTAGCCTCATCAAGAAGTAGGATTTTTGGGTTGCGCACAAGCGCTCTTGCAATAGCAATACGCTGCTTTTGTCCGCCACTCATCTGGGTGCCCCTCTCTCCAACTAGAGTCTCAAATTTCTGAAAATGACCAGAGATATTGGTAGGAGCCTTCCTGATTTTTTTTGATCTGATTGATCAAATCACCTCCTTAAAAGTAAAATTATGTAAAATTCTGTACATCTGGGAGCTTCATGATGAAGTCGTAGGCATTGGCTTCACATGCGGCCTGCTCAATCTCCTCCTGGGTGACATCTTGGCGGCCATAGCGGATGTTTTCTGAGATGGTCGTGGCAAACAGCACCGGCTCCTGGCTGACTACGCCTATCAGTTCTCTCAGACCTCGCACGTTCAGAGAGCGAATATCATGGCCATCTATGGTCACCTGAGGGGTTAGAGGAAAAGAAAATGGAAAGTTTGGATGAAGAAAAGGAAGGTCCAGGAGTTTGTACCTCCCAGCGTCTCTTTGTACTTACCGTTCCTTCCTGTGGGTCATAGAAGCGTTGTAGCAGCTGGATTGTTGTGCTTTTTCCACACCCACTGCTGCCCACCAAAGCAATGGTCTGTCCACTCATGACTTTAAGATTCATGCCATTCAGAACCTACAGAGCCAAAAACAGAGCCATAACTGGATTCATTTCATTCTGTAAAGTTAATTTGTTCAAATGGTTTTTAATAAATCGTTTGATGGTCCTACTTTCACATCCTGTCGTGAGGGGTATGTGAAGTGAATGTTTTTGAACTCTATGTTTCCTTTTACAACATCAAGTTTGTAGCCTTCCTCAGAGAAACTGTTGATTTTGGGTTCCTGTTGGTGAAAAATAGGATTATGAGAAAAATGTATTATTTTAAATACAAACTCCAGTAAGAGTAATTAAACCTCATTCAGACTAATAGACATCAATATCACACTAATTGCTCAACACAAGAGAAAAATGGTTCCCTGTGGTCTTCTATTCATTGGATCTCAGTAGGGAAGCACCTCTGATCCTGAGACCTGGCCATTTTTCATAGTGTTAAAACAATGAGGGGAAGTTATGCAACTTGGCTCCGGATTATTTCTGCGCACCCTTTTGTCCCTGGATTTTATCTCAAAGCTGCTGTCTGCTCACTGTGTGTGGTGTTTGTTTAAACTTGAACATCGGAGTCTAAATAAAGACAAAGTTTTGTCCTGTGTGTGTGTTTTAAATTGTTCAGGCTTGTGCTTCTTGGAACACCAAACAGAAGGTAAAAATCAAACAGTTTTGCTGCTCTGCTACGTTAAAATGTTCAAAAAACTAAATCAATATGAGCTGCACTTTTGGAAAGAGGAAGGAGAACTTTCGCATATGTATGATTGGCTAAATGATCTGTAATGTACAGGACAGCTGTAAGGATGTAAAAATAACCAGAACATATCTGGATATCTCTATATAATTCAACAAAGTCAGGAAACAATACAATATACTTCAAAAGTCAGGCTTTCCAGCCTTTTTTGATTAATGGATTTCATTGACTTCTCCATGACTCATTCATAATTGTATAGGTATTTTTTAAAATCATTTTAGAAAGAGTGCTGCATTCAAAAATCCAGCTTTGCCAAATAAAAGTTATTTTAAATTGTAATACTATTATATATAATATTACAGTTTTACTGTATTTTTGATCAAATACATGCAGGCTTGGTGAGCATTAAGAGACCACTTTCCAAAAAAAAAAAAAAAAGATTACTGACTTCAAACCTTTGAATGGTAGCATATGTATAAAAGTGATAAACTATTAGGCTTCATATTTCAATGTGGTTCAACAGTGGATTCAGTTTTCTGAATCTCTATGCAGAGCATAACCAAAGAAATATACAATCATTATAAATTTCCATGACTTTTCTGGTCCTGGAAATCACAATTTTCTTAATATTGACAGTTTTTTCATGACCATGGGGACATGATTACGCTCATGCCATCTTTTTAATTAGTTATATTCTTGGCTTGCAGCCTTTTAAAAGACATGCATATATTGTGTTGTGACAATTACTGCAGGAAAATCCATCTGAATCTGAATACAAGACATGATAAGCCACAAAAATCACAGTGCTATTTTTAGAAAAGGGGAAATGTTTAGTTGGTTTAGATGGGACGATTGGCCAGAGTCAGATTTCAGGGTTAACGCATTTTTAACTTTTTAAAGCAGGGAATTGAATACTAATATCCTGTCTAGTATCCCAGATAGCAATTATATTATAGATCTTCTTCTGCACTGGGGACAGTTGTTTTTTCTTCCAACAATTATGTAACATAATATACTGAAAGCATTAATGATTAGCTAACAATGAGTTCACTCACATGATCAATGATGTGGAAAACTTTGTGGGCGGCCCCTCTTGCACTAGAGAAGGACTGGATGTTAGGAGACGTTTGGCCTATGCCGAAAGCGCCAATTATGACTGAGAAGAAAACCTAAAACAGAGGAACAGAAAATGCACTCGTGAGGCAATCTCATGCTTACTTAACAGTCTGCTTTAAGTACCAATAAAGAAAACATAACCACTTGCTATTTATGATGTAATCATTTTTGGGGGGTTTCAAATCCTACGATATTTGAAGCATGACCAATGTGACTCTGGGTTTTAATCAGAAGACCACAGAGTTTTGTGAAATTTTGTATTAACCCTGCTGTGACTCACAGTTAAAAGTATGCCGACATCATACTCTTCAGCCAGGATAAGAGTGCTGCCATACCAAAAGGCCAGTGCATAGGACATATAGATCATGAAGAATGTGAAGCCCATAGCCATGTTCACAGTGATGGCCTTCCTTATGCCAACGTTCTTGGCCTCCTCTAAGTTTTTGTGATACCTTTGAAGAACAGAAAAAAGTCATTTATAATCCTAGATGCAAAAGATATGATCAAACTGATTCCCCACTCTCTTAGATGGCGTAGCAAGTGAACTGGTTTTGGCTTAGGTCATAGAAAGGTCAG
Source organism: Tor tambroides (assembly GCA_021397915.2). Classification (NCBI taxonomy): domain Eukaryota; kingdom Metazoa; phylum Chordata; class Actinopteri; order Cypriniformes; family Cyprinidae; genus Tor; species Tor tambroides. Next base: position 14,304 of record JAFVLL020037335.1, on the reverse strand, counting down.
GCGGTTTATCACTCTGTGTCATATACCACCAAATGTGTAAAGACTTCCGCTGAGAAACGTCACTCTCGCTCTTTGAGAAACAGGACGACTTTCAAACACACCTCAGTATCTCTTTTTTCTGTCCACCAAAGGCAAAGACAGTTCTGATGGATGACAGTACTTCCTCAGCCACTGCTCCAGCCTTGGCGTAGGCTGTCTGTTCCCGCGATGTGAATGATGTCATCACCTAATGAGGTAGGGATACAATGTTGCCTTTTCATTGCATCAAAATAACTTGTAACATTTTTATCCATCAATCGTTTTTAATGTTTTTGAAACAAATCTCCTATGCTCACCAAGACTTAATTTATTTAATCAAAAAAAACAACAACAACAAAACAAAAAAAAAACTATTTAACAATTTAAATTTTACAATGATGGCAAAGCTGAATTTTACCATTACTCCAGTGTCACATGATCCTACAGTAATCATTCTAATATGCTGATTTGGAAGCATTTGGAAACATTTCTTATTAATATCAATGTTGAAAACAGTTGTTCTGCCTAATATTTTTTGTGGAAAATGTGATACTTTTTTTCAGGATTGCTTTGATGAATAGAAAGCTCAAAAGAATGGCATTTATTTAAAATAGAAGTCATTTATAATATTACAAATGTATTTACTGTCACTTCTGATCAATTTAATGCATGCTTGCAGAATACTTTTTTTTTTTTTTTTTTAAATCTTACGCCAAACTTACTGCTATAATATCTCTGTATTTGTCCTTGTTGACCATTTATATTATTTTATTCTCTTATACAGCTAGGTAGAAATCTATACAGTCATAAAACCACAATAATAAACTAAAATAGGGCTGCTGAGGGGCACCATGTGAGTCAGGAGCTTATTATAGATATAAAAATGTTAAAACTCTTCCTCTTCATATTCCTTTTTATCCCACCTTTGCAATGATAGCAGCTGATATCCCGAGTAAAGGACTAACAGCGAGGATGACGAGGGTCAGCTTCCAGCCTTCGACAAAACCAATGATGATGCCAGTAATAAATGTGGTTAGATTCTGAAGCAGCATGCCAAGCTTATCCCCAATGCCTTCATTTATTTTGTAGACATCACTGAAGAGTAAAAAAAAGATTGTGATGTAGGTATGTGTCACTGTGTGCATAATATGTAGATAAACAACTCTTATTTCATGTCATACTCTGTGAGGCGTGTGTTGAGCTCTCCTGTCTCATTGACATCAAACCAGCCGATCTCCTGTTTCATGATGGAGTGAAAGAACTTCTTTCTAAGTTTCTTCACCTGACGTCCTGCGGCAAGAGTCCAAAAGGCCACCTGCATATATGCCGCCACCAAAACTACAAATCCCATGATGCTGTAGTATATAGCATGCCTGAGAAGGAGAAACAAGACTATCATACACTAAGAAAGATTTTTAAATTAAATTAAAACGTGAAAGAAAATTGCAGTGGTCCAATGTAAAGCACAGTGGTCTTACCTTGTCATCTGCTCTCCTAAAGTCTCATTACTGGTCTGTGGGAAGGTGAAGTCTAGAGATTAAAAGGCCATATGTTAATGTTAGTTTTGAGAAAACCTCACAGATTTCCCTGTGAAATGATAGTAGACTGATGAAGGATACAAATTATACACTCACTGGGTGGAAGGGTGATGTTCTTTAAATTCTCTGCTACTGTATCATCCACAAAGCTGTTTGTCATGTCTCCAAATACAATAACCATGAGAGGAAGTACTGCCCCATTAGCTATGGACATGATTGTGCCAAGCAGCATCAGAAAAACGTCGACACCATCTGCATAGCGAAACTGACACACGGACACACTTCTTTGAGAATAAGTTAGTCTTAAAGCATTTTTGATATCTATTTTTATTGATACTGATATTATTGAATCTTAAAAATAAAATAATAAAATTAAATAAATTAAACAGCAGTGTGATCAAGCTCAGAATTACAAAACCATGATGTGAGCATTTAAGGATACATAGTAAACCTGCAATCAGTCCCAAGATAGTTCGAGGGATTTAGTTTTTTAGCGAAAAGAGTCCATGAAATTTCAATCAACAAAATTACTTCTTTAATTACCACATCCATTTTTAATTTAGGCTTATGTTAATCCATTTTAATTTAGGCTTATTTAGATTCATTTTAAATTTAATTGTGGCTACAGCATAGCTGAAGTATTTTTAAAAAAGCATTTAACATAAAAAGTTTTTTATTATTTAAAATGTTTAGTACATACACCTTTATGGCTGTGAAATTGTTCTTAATTTCACAAATCACAAATAATAACAGTACTATAAATACTAATAATATATTTCATATTTCACTCACTATCTCTAATGGTCCCACAACCTCCACCTTCTCCTCTTCCTTGCCATTTTTCTCACTGCTGGAAAGAAATATTACAATTAAGCTTGAAAAAAAAACAATAACTAACGACATAAATAAATATATAAATTCATCTAAAATAATACAATTTTCATCGTCCTCTCTTGTAAATATTTACAATTTCTGACAGTTACATAGGTATCCTTGTTGACTATAAATGATCTAAATCTTTCGTGACATGAATACATTATCCCAGTACATGAACCATAAACCATACTTACAGATTAAACGAATGTATTTGTAAGAACAAAACATCAATAAACATCAACGTAACTTGCCTTGCTTTATAACAGTAAAGTCATTTACCTTATATCTCCATTCTCCTCTTTTTTGCCATTTGATGTTTTCGGTTTGTCCTTCTTGCCCATGTTTGCTGTTATCTTCGATGCTGATAGTCTGATAGTAGGTGTTAATATGGAGTTAATGGTCTATGGGGCAGGTGTGTTTTGTGCTGTGTTATATAAGAATACAATATAACACACCGTACAATCACAGACACCAAAAACTGTGTGACATTTTGAGTTTACAGAATAAATTCTGATCTAACCTGCTAGCATACACAGAGGATTCCCTCCTACACAATATCTACCACGTTAGCACGTCGCTTAAATTATAACTTTAAGGTGCTTTAAGGTGTTCAGTGTACTGAAATTATAAAATTGGTCGGTTCCACGTTGAAATATGTGCGCTTTTAAACGTTCCAAGTCAAGGAGTGTTGACGAACTTGTCAGTTTGGAGCGAATCCTGTTGCTTTAAATACTGCCGCAATCAATAACGTTTATCGACCCTTAAAGACGTGGTATCAGAATTTCCGTCCAAATACCATAGTTGAAATCATAAATTAATTAGGAATCTCATTCAGATATAACGCGTTATTCACAGTGGAAGCTTTTAAATTGTGTCATTTAGTTGAATCTTTTCTATGACAGTGGGGTCACCACATGTAGAATATAGTTTTAAGTGACTATTATTTTGTAAGAAAATTACGGTTGCCGTGCTAAATTTGTGGATATGAGGAGTTTAATGAAAAATACATACTGCTCAGATGCTGTCGTCCCGCCCTACTGTCCCAGCACACACTGACTGGTGCTCTGCTGCTGAGCCGCGAGAGCGCAGAGGATCTTCTGCCAGAGCGCAGTGGTGAGCACGATTATACAGCCTTTACTGCTACTGTTTCTTACATCATTTACAACGTCCATGTCTCATGGATGCCCTCCCTACAGTGCTTTTGGCCACTTTAATGACTGAAAGGCTTTTAAGATGGATGTCTGAGATTATGTTTACCAAATTTGGGCATGGCACATTCCACGAATACGGTGTACTTGATTTCCAGTTATTGTTTTCTTATCAGAAGCACATTTTTTGTTGTTGTTGTGAGATATATTTGTTTTATAATCTATCATAAAAAATAACCTAGCATGAACAGTAGCTAGTTTTAAACACATGTCTGTACTGTAACCCCCCTCCTCAAATGGGGATTTTGGCCTGTCCTACGTCAGAGGTCTTGCCCTCTAACATCATGCAATAACAATTAAAAATCATACTGTCATTACTTTCACATGATCTAACTAATATCTAATACATTATATTATCTATTTAAATATGTATTTACATTTTTTAATCACCAACAATGAACAATTAAAAAAGGAAAGGACGTGACGTGTTGCCAAGTATGGTGACCCATACTTGGAATTTGTGCTCTGCATTTAACCCATCCAAGTGGATGCACACAGCAGTGAACATACGGAGCAGTGGGCAGCCAATGCTGCGGCGCCCGGGGAGCAGTTGGGGGTTCGGTGCCTCGCTCAAGGGTCTCAGCTCAGTCGTGGTATTGAAGGTGAAAGAGAGAGCTGGACATTCACTCCCCCCACCTACAATCCCTGCCGGACCTGAGACTCGAACCCGCGACCTTCGGGTTACAAGTCCTACTCTCTTTTTATTCATGAATTGATTCATTTAATTTGTTCTAAAATGTAGTAATTTAATAATTCAATTAATTTCACCTTCCTTCACTAAACATCTGTTGAACAAGAAGTTGTTTTATTTATTTATTTTTATTAAAAATGTCTGTTTTAAATGTCTTATACGAATAGGGTATATGGTTAGAAGGATGACTTTCTAGATGGCTTCATGGTCAAGTCACTCAGGTCACGGGAAACAGGAAACAGACAAACTAAAACCTGTTTTGTGTGGTTAGAGAAACCTGACTGAAAAAAGTCTTGAGTAGCAATTTCAAATTCCCCTCTTCGTCAGAGAGAAAAAACTGGGTCAGTGTAACATCCCATACAAGTTAATAGACTGTTAAATGTTTTTTCAGTAAGAGACAGAGCACTAAACGCATTTTGTTGGCATGTTTTTCTGATTAGTTATACAGGGTTTCTGAAGGTTTTTTGAAGGCAAATTGAAGACTTTTTTAAAAAGAACTTTATAAGACCAAGTAAGAATACATAATGAATAACTTAAAGCAAACACAATTCGTCAATATGTTCTCTAAATATCTAGGAAGCATACAATGATTTCGTATTAGCAACATTTAAGTTTAAAAATACAACTTCCAAAAGATCTTTATTACTATTTTGAAAATAACTTTAGTCTTGTTTTCTGAGAAATTGATCTTGAGTTTATTAATAAAGCAAGAACAAATATCTGAAAATAAACTTAATTCAGTGGAAAAACAAGTTTTCGTACCCCACTGACAGATATTTGTTCTTGTTTCAAGCATAGCATCACTTAATTTTGTTAAATTTAAATTAAAAAAAGGTTTCATATCTTCATCTCAAGTAATTGTATCTTGATTTAAAGATGTTTAGATATTTTAAATGGAAAAGACAAAAATACTGAGGAAAAAATATTAGGTATACAATATTTAATGTCTTGACTTTAAGAATTTAAGATGTTTAAATGTTAAATCTGAGATGTTTGACTTTTTAAGGCCTTAATTTGTGGAAGTTACAGTTTATGCGAGTTGTAGGTGTGAATACAGTGATAAATGCTCTGGTTACATAACATGCAATAAAAGTCAATAGTGACAAAGGTGACATTATGAATAATGAATGAATAAATAATTTATTGTCATTGTTATAAAACAACAAGATTACATTAGAGCCTCAATCGACAGTGCAGTTAAAGTGCAAATACATAGAATGTAAACATTATAAGGTCCAACATGATCAGAGATAGCCCACTATGTAAACAGGACAATACGACATTGACAAGGAAAAGGGTATGAGGTGGGGAAACAGTAATAACCAGTAATGATGTGTATTGTTGTGTGTGCTGCAGCAATGCAAAATCCAGTTAATAGTTAATGCCATTGTTGAAGAGTGGTACATAATGAATCCAAATTTAAGTGGGCGGAGAGGGGAGAGGGGAACAGTGTTTGTTCAGCAGTCTAACTGCCTGGAGATAAAGGCTGTTGGCCATTCTGGTGGTCCTGGCCTGAAGGGACCTATACCTCCTACCAGAGGGCAAAAGGTGGAACAAAAAGTGTGCTGGGTGAAACCGGTCTCTTATGATGTTGTGTGTTCTGCGCAGGCAGCGGGAGATGTACACAGTAGAAACCTCCGGGAGGATGGTCCCGATGATTTTACCAGCAGTTTTCACCACCCTCTGAATCATTTGCTGTTCAGCTGCAGTGCAGCTGGAAAACCACACTAGCAGCCTATAGGTCAGCACACTGTGAATTGCACTATTGTAGAAGTTTAACACGAGTTTCTGGGGCAAATTGGCTTTTTTAAGCTTCCTCAGGAAAAAGAGACGCTGCTGGGCCTTCCCCACAGCTAAGGTGATGTTATTGCCCCAGGAAAGATCCTCCGACACAGTGAGACCCAGGAATTTAAAACTGTTCACCCTTTCTACAGCCTCTCCGTTAATGTAGAGAGGTGAATGTCCAGGATGATTTAATATACGAAAGTCATCTAGAATTTCTTTTGTCTTTTTAATGTTAAGAGCCAGGTTATGGTTTTTACACCACCCTGCCAGTAGCTCAGTCTCTTCTCTGTATGCCATCTCATTGCACATTTGTATCGTCTACAGATTTAACGATGTGATTAGTGGGGAAGGAGGCAGAACAGTCATGTGTGTAAAGTGTGTAGAGTAGTGGACTGAGCACACAAACCTGAGGGGCACCAGTGTTGATGTATATGGTGTTTGAAATGTGCTCGCCCGTTTTCACACATTGAGAGCGGTTGGTTAAAAAGTCCAGTATCCAGTTACATAATAAATTGTTCAATCCAAGGTTGCTCAGTTTCAGCAGGAGTGTGTTTGGCCAGATTGTATTAAAAGCCGAACTAAAGTCAATGAAAAGCAGCCTTGCATAGATGTTTTTGTACTCCAGGTGTTCCAGAAGTATGTGAAGCACAATAGCAATGGCATCCTCCACTGATCTGTTCTCCCGGTATGCAAACTGGTACTGGTCGAGAGCAGGTGGTAAGGCCTTTTTTATGTTTCATGACCAGCCGTTCCAGGCACTTGGCAGGGATAGGTGAGTGCCACAGGCCTGTGGTCATTCAGGCATGTGACATTGGCTTGTTTGGGAACAGGAATGATTGTGGCTGCTTTAAAACATGCTGGGACCCATGACTTACACAGCATATCTCATTATGAAGCTTGTCCGTAACAAGACTGATGCTTTTCACCATTTAAGGTTGTCACAATGCATAATGGAACTTGTGTATCAGATGACATGTTGATATGGGATTTTTAGCATATATTAATTTGAAATTATAGATTTTAATCTATTTAATGTCTGTTATTCTGCTTATACCTGCTTTCTCTTATTTCAAATTTTGAACACAATGACCTTAAACACACTGAGGAGCATCAATCTATTATCATCACAATCATTAACTTTATATGGCCCACTCACCACCATAAAAGGATGTGATGTCACATCCCTCTGTGATTTTACGTCTTAATGTTGCTTGTTAGCAAATATTCATACGGTCGTAACCTGTGTGATAATGCTAGATAAACAAAACATGATAGATGGTTCTGGAAAAATACAAGAATTAAGGCAATCAAAACCGCATGCATGAATCAACTGTAAAAATAAATCCAATGTTTATTGCATTAAAAATACTGCATATGTCAAAATACACTTAAATATACCTTCCTCAGTGCTTTGATCGAAAAGGCCATCCTCCAATCAGCCAGCTTTTTCCCTGCAGCAGCATTTACAATCACAATCTGAATTGTCTTGATACCGATATAAGACAGTACTTTACAGTAAAGACTTTACAGAGAATGTGTGTGTTTGTGTCCAATGCTAACGTCTGTACTGAGACCAGCTGATGTTCAATGGAATGTAAATACACCGGACAGAATTTACAGGGAATTTTCAGCTCTAGAAACAAAGAGTTCTGAAATACAGTTTTGGTGCGAGTGTATTTGAGCAATCATTGATGAAATGTTGCATGGCAAAGTAATTAGGCACCAAAGAGATTCTGTAGGAAAAGATCAGGTCATCTATAGGCAGGCAAATTGAGCATGCATACAGCATCTCAGAGAAAGAAATCAGGGCTCCTTCCTCAAGGCATCATCTCGTCATATCCTGTTTCCATGCGTTGAACTGAGCATCTGAATCACAAAAGGAATGTACATCCACTTCATGTCAACTTTTAAAAGCTCTTATTTTTTTGTCCACCGAATTATAACATCCTTTGGAGTCTGTAATTTCTTAGATAGCCCAGTGAGCCTCAAAATGAGTTGTAAGTTGAAGTTCTGATCCAGATGCAGAGCAACAGAGGTCTGTACAGGTGTTAATGTTCACTCTGTAGAATCAAATCCTCACTCATGGTCAGTGCAAATAGAATTGTGCAAGTCTACATCACGTAGTGTCCCACAGTGGGTCCAAATGGCAAAAATCTTTTTTTAAATCATTGGTTTTTTTCTTGTTTCCCAATAAAAATAAGAAGACATAAAAGTCCTTAAAATACATGAGAAACAATACTGCAAATCTTCACCCTCCTTTTTACCCTATTATTTATATAATTTCATCTATATAAATATATAGGGTATATATTATACCCTATATATTGAGAATATATTCTAAAAAAATAAGTCTTAATATGTTATGCAATTTTTCTTCTAAAATTTATCTTGTTTTAAGGACACAGCTATTTTTACTATTAAACAAGACAAAATACTAAAAAAATAAAAAATAAATTTGTAGCCAGGCCAGCGTTTCCTTCCTGACTATACTTGGTGAGGAGCGTGGGGTTTCCCAGGGTACTGCTGTCTCTGTAAAGGCGGATGAGGGGCAGGTCTGTACATAGAAATAAGATTTTTTTTTATCAGATTGCACTTTTCCCATAAACAATATTTTATTCACTTGCCTGTTGTATAAAATTATGGAAAAAAGCATCAGTCCTCTCACCTGGCAGGAGCAGCAGCTGATGTAGGGTTACGTGAGTAAGATGATGAAGATGCGGCAGGTCCTGGATGTCCCAGCAGTGGGGGTGGAGGAGGGTGGGATGAAGGATCCACAGGCAGTGGTTTCTTGGGAACCGGAGGTTTAGGGGGAACAGGGTTCTGAAACAGGATGAGGTCATTATTTTTTGTTGTATAAGTTCAATTTGCCATACATCGTAGTTCAAAATAATAGCAAAAGGACTGCACTGAGAGAAATAGATACTCTCAGATGTATCAGAACAAGAGCTGATTAGTGTTGTTAATAGAGGGTTACACTTTACTCGCTTGTGGCGATACCTGTCGGGTAGAGAGGACAGGGTCAGGAGGGAGAGGCTTGCTTGGTGCAGCCGGTCGTGTTCCTGTGGGCTGGACGTACGGTCGCAGATGCAGCCATGTGACAGAGAAAAGCAAGTGCTGGGTGAGCCTATCTTACTGTATCGTTTTACTCAGATCACTGGGGATCAGTCTATTCCACCATGATTTTCCCTTGATCACAAAATTAATTTGTCTGAGACCAGACTGAATCATAGGCCATGCACTGCACAATTGATTCCTTTGATTCATCCATGCAAGAGCGGGTCAAATATGTCTGTTTTCACCTTGCAGAGAGACTGGGAGAGATAAAACACATGCAAAATATGCACATGGGGGGCAAAGACTTTTTTACAGCACTGCTTGAACTAAGGTTAAAGTAAGGTTAACACTGTTACTGTGATGTCATATACTCTCACATAATGCTTTATGTATTAAGTATTTCTGCATAATGTATCACAGAATAGTTTTTACAAACCAGTTACTATTAATAGTGATGTTGTCTACCCTTTTATAGGGATAGTTCACTTTGAAATTAAAATTTGATATCTATCAGCTTACCCCAAGGGCATCCAAGATTAGGTGTCTTTTTTTCTGTCTCTATAAGAGGGAAAAAGAACATGCACAGAGAAATCCAAATTAAACAATTCCCCATCGTGCATGTTCTTTTCCCCTCTTATAGAGACAGTGACCTATACCTGCCATTATATGACTGACAGACCAGAACGGTTTGACCTAAAAATATCAAAATTGGATCTACTGAAGAAAAAAAGACACCTACATCTTGGATGCCCTTGGGGTAAGCTGATAGATATCAAATTTTAATTTCAAAGTGAACTATCCCTTTAACTGGTCAAATTTTATTGTGGAGGGTGATAATATATCTAGTGGTAAAATGGGCACACATGTTGTTTTTTATTTCACTAATGTTCAATGTTTCACTTAAGCTGTCTTCAGGTGTGACAGTGTTTGAAATGCTCATAAATAACTACCTGAAGTCACTGCTTCTAGTGTCGGTGTAAATATATATTAACTCTACAGGGGCAATCGTTTTTTCACACAAGGGCACTACGTTATATACATTTTCAAAAAAATATGAAATAATTAATTTAGTTTTTAAATGTCTATATTTTACATCTTTGTTTACATCTTTTATTTTTAAATGTACGAAATAATTTTAATTTATAATTCAAATGTCATTTTAAAATGTATTTGACTTTTTTTTGTTATTTTTTATTTTATTAATTTTAACTTAATTAAATTTTGTACTGAATTTAACATTTTTAATCTTATCAATATTTTATTTAAATTTATTGAATAATTTAATTCAATTTCCATCCATCCTTTTTCCAAACCACTAGGGTTGTGGGTTAATTTAATTTTTGCACTTTTATACTTAATAAAAATCACTATATGTAATTCCATGTTGTCTGTTAATGAACATTGGTATCCCCCTATTGTGGTTGTGATCCTGCTAACCAAAAAAACAAAAACAAACAAAAAAAAAAAACAGGTGATTACTAATGAAAATGTGATCGAGGTAAAGCTATTAAGAATAAGCATTCAAGTCAACTGAACTTTCTTACAACTGGAAGTGCACTTTATGATGAATTAGATAATAATGAAACATTTTCTTTATGGTGATATTTGAAAATATTCCAGATTACATATGACCTCTTGCTCTCCCCCAGTCTGATCTCACAGGGAACTTGGATCTCAATACACTCCATTCACTCTAGAGGAACCATCAGCCCATCTGCATGCACAAACCACCATCATCTTACTGTTAAACCCAAATGACAAGGACACAAGCACACTTCCACATGCAAAACCACACAGAGACACGGACCACAACTAGCAACATGGAGTGAGTGAGTTTCTGAAGGTAGACACTTTGGGCCAAGACACAATAACAGACACAGTCAAACATGGCAGCTAGCAGCAACTGCTTGCTCTACCTTGCACTGCATCTTGCTCTCTGAGGGGATGGGGTCAGGAGGGAGGGGTTTGGTGGGAGGGGCGGGCCAATGCCCCACCAACTGAAGAACCAGAAAGAGCAATAAAAACTGCATTGGTTTGTGTCTATCACACACCACTACAGCTACCAGAACACCTCCTCACAATCTTTGTGAGCAGCAATGCGATTTACCTGTGCAGGTTTAATGACAGGATCAGGTGGAAGAGGTTTAGTTGGAGCAGCAGGCCTGTTTTGGACCTAACAATAAGACAAAAGTGTTGCGGAGGGGGTAGTAGAGAGGGAGTGAACTTTTATTGCACATGCATGTTACAGTAAGGAATGTTAGCTGTTTTAGGCATGACAGTAAGCCAAGAATAATTGGCTGGTATTGTTACAAAAGCAGCAAAATGTAACTGTCAGATATTTATGAAGTTTGTGTAGAAAAAAAATTCATGCAGGGAATGTTCGACAGAGGAGCAGTGTATGTGTTACATACAGAAAACAAAAGCATTTGGCTGTAATTTTACTGAATCAAGCACATTTTTTGAGTCAACCAGACCAATTTTGTTATCCAGGTGAAAGAGCAGGACTACGACTATAAACCAAACACTGTGTATCAGCCCTCAGTAGCTTTAACTGACCTTCTATAACTAGAATTTTGCCTCTGTCCTACTTACCGACAAAGAAAATAAATAATCTATGATACATTCTAGGGTTGGATCATTACCAGAATGTTCACTTTGATACGATACCAGATTCTGTTATCTCACTATTGATATTATATCTGTACCTTGGCAACAATTAAACAGTCCAGGGAAACTGATAAAATGAGACTAGGACTGTCAATATATTGATATAACAGATTTAATAAAATAAAATATAATTTAACTTGTATTATTTAAAAAAAAAACAACAACTTATTTTACTAGTTTATTGGTTAAATATTCTGTATTTTAGTTCCTTTTTTAAGAAAAAAAAAAGTGTTGGGTTCATCCATTTATTTACTATTATTTCCTTTTTTTTTTATTTATAGATAAATTACAGAATTCACACTACTGTACAAAAGATTAGGGTCTGTAAAATATTTTTAAAGAAATTACTACACTTATTCAGTGAGGATCAAAAGTGACAGTAAAGGCTTTTACAATGTTACAAATGTTATTTTAAATAAATGCTGTTATTTTCAACTTTTTATTCACGTTTTATGCAACATTGTTAACAGCAAGAAATTATTATTGAGGACCAAATCAGCATATTAGACTGAGGACTGGAGAAATTGGATTGCTGTTTCCAGCTGCTGAAAATTCAGCTTTGCTTTTTTAAATTGCAATAAAATTTCACAATATTTGTGAAGCTTTGTGAGCATAAGACACGTCTTTCAACAAAAAGAAAGAAGTGAAAAAATCTTACAGACCCCAAAATTTCATCTACCACCAGTCTGCTCTGTCATTTTCCTCTCTCTGGACATGGTGACTTCACTGTGACCTCTTTTCTGTATTTCTGTGCAGACTCTCAGTAACCCTACACCGCATTATAGAAGATCATGCTCCAGTAATTGTATCACTGAACGGTGCTCTGGAGCAGCACTGTTTTTCTATGTACTGTACCTTGCTGATGGCCTGGGTGAGAGGGATATCGCTCTGGTGGGGCCATTGGTATCTGAGCGGCTGCACCTGATCTCCATTTCGAGCATTTGCTAGCTCCATGGCAGGAGTCCTATGGGGAAAATTGTGAGGATATGGTATATTACACTCAAACTAATGTTACATTTTTCAGCATACAGAAATTAAATATGAGAACTATTCGTTGTTGGTCAACATTAGATAAATTTATACCAATACTATCAGAGGGAATTCAATGTTACAGAACAACAAGCATCTCACTATCTAAATCTACTTCACATACTGTTGTTTAATAGGGAACTGGAGAACTGTGTGAGAAAGACCACTAGCAGGGAGACACTTAACATTTAAAACTAAACAAACATTTTTTCTCATCAAACCAGACCTCTGGTGTCTTAAAAAAAAAAAAATGTAAGAAACTCTTATGCTGGAAGTACTGCAATGCACTTAACCAGAGATGAGCTTGTCAATGACAGCCAATGCTAAGCCAATTTTTATGATTTTATTTCATTTTTATCATTGTCATTCAAAGCTCCTGCTGGTGAGAGACAAATGTTCAGCTACAGGAGTATAGTGACTGCTACCACATGGCTTGTTTTGCACCACAAACTGAAGCTCCACATTCACAGAGATACCTTCGGTTTTCCTGTTTCACGCAGTATTCAATATAAGCCACCGAGACCCCACTGCACCGTGAGTAAAACACAGTAAAATAATATCATTAATGATTAATAATATGATCTTTGACTGTAATGAAGGATCTTATCTTTTATCTGACATTAACAGCTAAGGTTGTAATTTCTGTCTGGCTGTTGTATTTTTATGGTACCGGTGTTTTTTACAGTATGTTTGTGCCAAACTCTTAGAAATGTACTCTTTGTATTCATTTTGGTTTCATTTGTTTAAAAAAAAAACAAAAAAAAAAAAAAAACTTCATACCAGTTTAATAAAAGTTTAAATGTGGTGTAACCATCAAGTAAAATGTTCAATTGTCCTTACACTTTAAATACAATTTCAAATATTAAGCAGTTTATCTATTTATTAAAATGTTAAATAATTGATTAATTATTTCTATATAATAAAAGATTTTGCCAAACTACTAAAGTTTTTCTTTTTACTAATTTCATTGTTTTTAAGGCTTTTTTCCTTTATGTTGTCAGGACTGTTCTTTCACCAGGACATTTATGATTCATCTTTCTGAATTAATTTTAATTTAGAAATTTAAAAAAAATGCCTAAATTGCATTCAATTTTTATGTATTTTTAAATAAATGATTTATTTAAATAGAAATGATTAAATAAATGATTTATATTTGTCTCATGTTATTTGTCATTGCTGCTTAACACAGGCTGAAAGTGAAGTGAGATAAATTGCTTTAATAAAGTACATCATCTCTTAACCTCTGTGTCATTCTGTGTTTTTATCAGTCTTACCGGCTCTGTCGGCTCTTGTTGAACGGCGTGTGGCCGAGGTACACAAGGCCTCGTCGACAGCGGGGGAAACGGAGTGCGACAAACAGCAGTGAGACCGGTAACACAAACAGGAAAATGACCAGCAGAGCCACCCGCGCAGGATCTGAATCTGTATACAGACAAAA
>JAFVLL020037334.1:0-13422 GCA_021397915.2 Tor tambroides | reverse complement strand
ACACTCTATCCTCCAATTTGATACTGTTAAGTGCTTTGACACAATCTGTATTGTTAAAAGCGCTATATAAATAAAGGTGACTTGACTTGCCTTGACTTGACTTTGGAGACGAAGTGCTCCATGTCTCTCTGCATTCTGGGCCAGTAAAAGCGCTCTCGGATGAGGCAGAGAGTTCTCTCCACTCCCAGATGACCCATCTTTTGGTGTAGTTCAGTTAGAATCAGGGGATGGTAAGACTTTGGAAGGAGCAACTGTTCTCTCTTCCTTGTTTTTCTGTACAGTACTCCATCTTCCCCCACAAAGAGTTTGGCCCATTGTTTTAACAGCATTGTCACATCAGGATGTTCCGCTTTTACTGCCTCCCTACTTGGTCATTGATAATTTTCCTTGAATTTCAGTACTTTCCCGATAATATTGTCACTCTCCTGAGCTTTTCGATTCTGTGCTGGGGTCAGTGGTGGACCCAGGTCACCTTGGTCACCATCTCTCACGAGACTCAAGGCATCTAAGTGGATCAACTCTGTTCCTTGTGAGGGATTTTCACTCTCCACCATCACTCCCTCCACTGGAGCTCTCAGGACATCTGGCTGCATTTGTTCTGTGCATTGCTCCATAAACTTGTCGATGTCTAGCGGCATGCGTTAGAGACCATCTGCATATGCATTGCTTTTACCCGGGCGATATTTAATGGTAAAGTTGAAGTCGGCAAGCTGTGCAACCCATCTGTGCCAGGTGGCAATCAGTTTGGCAGACGTGAGCACATAGGTGAGAGGGTTGTTGTCTGTGTAGACAACAAAAGAAGGTGCATAGTACAAGTAATGACGGAAACGCTCACAGATAGCTCACTTCAGCACCAGAAATTCGAGTTTACCGGAATGCATGTGGTAATTCTTCTCTGGGGGGCTGAGTGTTCTGGACCCATATGTTATTACTACCATCTTCCCATTCTGGTGTTGATACAATACTGCCTCCAATCCTTCCTGGGATGCATCGCAGTGTAACACAAAGGCCTGAAATCTGGGAAACCAAGGATTGGGGGTTTTGCGAGGTGATCTATCAGGTTGTTAAGTGTTGCCTGATGGTTTTGTGTCCACTCTATGGGTGTCTGTGATGCCAGAGTACCTTCTTTCCTCTTCCGGGTGAGTTTTCTTTTCATTGACACCATTCCTGATTCATTTGAACTCTTTTCTATCACTGTCATGAGCTGGTACAGTGGCTGGGCGATGGGTGAAAAATTGGGGATATAAGAACGGTAATAAGACAGGAACCCTGACTGGGGGGGGGGCAGTCGTGGCCTAATGGATAGAGAGTCAGACCTGTAACCCAAAGGTCGCGGGTTCGAGTCTCAGGTCTGGCAGGAATTGTAGGAGGGGGAGTGAATACCACGACTGAGGTGAGACCCTTGAGCAAGGCACCGAACCCCCAACTACTCCCCGGGCGCCGCAGCATAAATGGCTTCCTGCTGCTCCGGGTGTGTGTTCACGGTGTGTGTTTTTGTTCACTACTCACTGCTGTGTGTGTGCACTTGGATGGGTTAAATGCAGAGCACAAATTCCGAGTATGGGTCGCCACACGTCACGTCCTTTCCTTTCCTTCCTTTCATCATTAACATCTTCCTTAGATCACCCTTTCAGTGTCCTTTCTTTTCAGGACACTGCACTCGTGCGATCTCCACTGGGTCCATCCTGTAACCTTCACCAGACACCATCTTCCCCAGGAATCTCACTTTGTGTTTGAACAGCTCACATCTTTTTGGTGAGAGCTTTACACCATGCTTCTGGTAGCGCTGGAGCACCAATCTCACATGGGCCAAATGATCTTCAAAACTGCTGCTATGGACCAAGTTGTCATCTAGGTAGGGTTGGCATATTGTGTCCCTGAGGCCTAACAAGCAGCTTTCTATACTTCGTTGGAACTCGGCTGGTGCCGAACTCAACCCGAATGGAATGTGTTTCCATTGGTACAGTCCCCATGGGGGACTCTCCTCATCCAGGAAGCCCTGGTGGTATGCCTTCCCCTGGTCCAAAACAGAGAACCAAGCGCTTTCACACAGTGCATCCAGCACATCTTGTATCTTAGGTATAAGATGGCGATCGGGCACTGACTTTTGATTTAACTCCCTGTAACCACAGCATAACCGAAGACTGCCGTCTTTTTTCCTCACACAGACTACTGGAGATGAGTATGCTGACCTGGAAGGTGTCACCCATCCTTTGTTTAGAAGATCTTGTAAGTATTGCTTGACCTCATCATGCAATGGCTTTGGTATAGACATATAAGTTTTCTGCACTGGCCTTGTGTCATGAAGTGTGATGTGCATCTTCAAGGAAGGAATGCAACTGTCATTGTAGGCAAAGGCTTGACATTCATCTCTCAGTACTTTTCTCACAGCTTCCTGCTGATCGTTAGTGAGATGGTCTAACTTCACAGGGGGATCCCATGCTGGTAGTGGCAATTTGCCTTTTGAGCTATCAGCAGTCTTTTCACCCTTCTGGGCTCTCTCTCCTGGAGCCTCCTCAGGCTCAGTGAGTTGGGCAGCTGCAGGGTAAACTGTTTATACGGATTGCAAGTAACCCAATATTTGGTTTCGCTGCAGGGTAATATTCTGTTTTGCTGCATTAACAACTGATATTGGTATATACTTGACGTGCCTCACAGGAATCTTCACTACTGCTTCATTTAGTTCCAGGTTCTCCTGAAGTGAGCTTATCTCACTGGGTGAGAAGAGCAGTTCCTGACCCTCATAACTGAGACCCAACATGAGCATGGACCATTATGGTGGTAACCTGATTCGCAGGCAAATACACAAGTTTTCTTCCATTTTTCACTACCCCCACAGTCACCTCTTGCTCCTCATTCCGAATCAGTCTCATCAGTGTAGAACTTTAGAGCCAAAAAGTTCGTCACACACACCCAGGCCTTAACAGGACAACACATTCCTTAGCGGAATCGACGGAATCTTCCTTCCACGTTGTGATTATAAAATTAACGACTTACCACCTCGCCCGATTTCCTGCCCTAAACTCCTTATCTCAGGAGAAATTTGAGAAGAACATCTGGATGTCTTTAAAGAATGGAACCGTCCATGTCGTTCCTGACCCGTTTACCATAAATAAAGTCAAATAAACAGACAGTACAAAGCACGTTGGATCTGCCAATGCTCCAGCAAGGACTCTCCCTGAATCCCCTGACTGCTTTTAACCATAATTCAATGATGGTATCAACAAGAAAAGACAGATATACATTGACCAGATGCTCAACAAACCTACACCACGGACCTCCCCATGACCTAAAGACCTTTCCTTTTCGTTCACTCTTTCCAAAGGAATGCGCTCTTTTCCCTTTCTTGGGCAAAGAACACCCAAACTTTTATTGACTTTGCCAAAAGTATAATGAGTAATTACTGCTGCTATTAAAGCAATATACTCGAAACAATATATATATATTCAAGTTGTATTTTATATTCAAGTTGTATTGTGTATTCGAGTTGTCGTTTATAAGCTTGCTGTGTTATTGGAATCTGTGATATTATTTTGTAATCTTTTGATGTCTAATTTTCCCGTTCACTATTGTTTAGTTTTACATGGTTGGCGTGATTATTTAGAATTTAGGATCGTTTAATCTATGCCTTAGCCATGAAGTATATAAAATTGAGATATGTACTTTGGGGAATGCCAGATATATGCTGTTTGATCTTTAATGAAAGCTCATTAAATAAGCAATAGGTTGGTGTGAATGAAAATTAACCTTTTAGCATCATAAGGAATGATTATAACACTTTATAGAAATCTGCTAGGATATTTTCCTCCATGTGACACATTTTATTAGCAGATAATACATGGACAGAAAGAGGCTGCATGGGAGGAGCTCCGCCCTGCGGGCTCTGGTGCGACAGAAGCCCCTAGGGGTTGGACGGAATGCATCCGCAAGGTTAAATCCCTATGACACCAAGACTTTTGCTTGCTTGTTTCGTTTACGCGCGCTGTTGAAAAAAACTTGACTGCCTCATTGAGGCTGCCCAAAAGTCAGCCACCGCCGATAACATCTGGCAGAACATCGAACCAATACTTAGTCAATTTCTGAAGAACCACTTCAAAGCCAGCTGACTAAAGAACCTTCCAGAAAAGAACTTTGAAGCGCGCCATTCTCGCGTCAACCGGAAAACAGCCTCTCACAGGAGGGCCTTCCCAGAAAGACGTCAACAGCAAAGAGCCAATCAACGCGGAGTTCCCTAAACCCAGGAAAGGAACAAACGAAAACCACCCACTAGAATGTGATCTCAACTTTAAAGGCACAAACAATTCTTCTCCAAAGTTTGCTGAACCTGGGTTGAATACCTTTAGAAGTAAAGACAGAAAAGTTCTCTGCTTGTGTAACTTCCTTAGGCGTGAGTTCACGAATAGTTAAAGGGGCTAGACTTTAACTTTCTTCAAAATAGCGCATTTGTGTGTATATGTGTGTATGGTGTTTTGTTAGTATTGTGTCATAGAATAGCAATAAACTCCCGTTTCTTTCATCAAAAGAAATCTGTTTTCTGTTGTGTAATATTTCAGATCAAACAATGTGCCCAGACCCTGTTGCCTGTGCTTATAAGTTTACATAAAGTACTATTTTGGTTTGCTCTTTTCGTTGGCCCCGAATAAGATAACAAACCGTTACAGATATACTGATATAAAAATCGCGGGACGATTGTTAATAAAGTATAAATCGGACGTTTTGATTAATATCAATTAATCATATCAAATCAACCCTAATTTTAATATTTAAATTCCCTAAAGCTAAAAATTCATAATAAAAGCTTAACCAGAGCTAAAATTCCTTTACATGTTTTACATCAGTGTGTGTGCTTCTCTGCGGGTGATGGAGAATGCAGAACTCACCATATGCAGCATTTTCCTTTCTCCATGCCCAGGGGTGTCTTCCATCCTTTTCACTATCTCTTCGATGACGTTGTACCCAATAATCGGGTCCTCCGCTACTGTTGGATCACTGGACACTAACATGGGTACCTTCAACAATGGTGTTGGGAAGGGTCCTCCATCCAGCTGAAAATTAATCTCCACCCAGCCGATGGAATTTCTGTGTTGTTAGCTGCTAGGCCAGTCAGGGTCGCCTCTCCTAACAACTCTTCTAGGGGCTGGATAACGGTATCTGAGAGGTGTTGTTGTCACCAAACATCATTCAAAATGAAGGCTTGCGCCCCTGTATCCCACAATGCCTCCACCAGCTGACCATTCAAGCGGCAACTGACCAAGCAACGTTTCCCAATCAGATTAATGAGTTGTGATTCATTTTGCGGTGAGAGGTATTTAACTGTACAGGAGTTTGTGGTAACCTTTACTGAGGTTGGATTAAGTGCAACAGTGTTTGGGGTAAATGATTGGGATGGCTGTTCATTTTGTGTGTGGTCCATGGGGGATGTAAGTGATGAGGAATGGGACACTTCAGGTAGGACTACTGATGGCCCCATCTCAGCAGTCCTTGGCCATTTCCCGAAGGTGGGGCCTGTGCTTGGCCTGTTTGTTCACTTTTAAAGCAGTGTTGGCAGCTCTCACCTATAACATCTCTACATTTCTTACAACCTCGCTGTCGTTCTTGTCTGAACCGGGGTGAGGATGTCTTATTACTTGCTTCCACCGCAGCTGCAATCATCTGTTTCATTTCAGCTCTCAGCTCCTCCACTAACTTTTGAGTGTAAAGAACCTCATTACTGACATTATGGCCTTCTTTAGATTCTTTTCCTTTTACAGTTTTTATGGCCATAGCCGTGCCAGGCTCGTTTGCTGATTGCACAGCCAGGGCAGGTGAGTGTTCAGATTGTGGTGCTGAATGAAAGTCATGAATGCGGGGTTTACCTGCATGGAGCCTTTTCAGTTTCTCTTGCTTTTCACCCTCCAGCTTAGCAGCCTCATTCACAACTTTGATCAGCTCTTCGTCCGTTAGTCTGATGTTACCTAGATAGGGCTGTATCTGAAATTTCAGAGAGTCACTTATCAGTCCAGTTTCAAATGAACGAAGAAATTTACGCTGGATGACATCCCTGCTATAACGGTCATCATCACCGTCCTCTGCTTTCCATAGTAATTTTTCTTTCAGTTAAATTGCCCTGAAGATGAAGTTTTGAACTGACTCTTTGGGCTCTTGGGATATGTTTATGAGCTGGTGGTAGAGAGCGGTTGTGCTGTCGACTTTGTAGTGCCCCTTTAAAATGGTGTGTAAGGATTGGAGCGTAAATCCACGGTTAATCTCAAGCATGTCTCTCAAGGGTAACCCTGGGGTGACAGCTCTCACCACAGCCTCTACTATTTCAGCCTCAGAGTGGCCCTTCTCTAACCCCACTTCCATCTGGTGAATTAGGCTGGGATAGGACAACTTTTCCTTTTGTCCACTTTCACCTATTTGTCCCTAGATCTTAAATTCCCTTCTTAGAGTTACTTTAGTCAGTTTTTGGGATGCTTCAATCATCTCATCACATCTTGTGTTACTTTTAACAGGCTTGTGACTGCCTACCATTTTTCCAGCCTCACAGTAGCCTTCCTCATCTCTTCGTGGGCAGCTAAGATATTTCTCTTCCAGCCAACTTATTTGTGTTGGTTTCTCTACCATCACCTCCACATCAGTGGTGCCTTGTTTTACCTCATTCATGAATGACAGTAAATCTTTTAAGCACTGAAGGACCTCACTTTTCCCCTCATTTTCCTGCATCTCGTCCAACATGCTTTCTATTGTCTTAATGAGCAAACGTCTGGGCTTACCTGAGGACACATCGCATTTCAGGTAACAACAAACTTCTTGCAGATGGTTCTTGTCTAACTGCCAGAGTTTGGCGCTCACTTGGTCGTGAAGATGCTGGCTGTTCTCCATAACTAAGCTCGTCTTTGTATGAAGAGGTAGTCCTTGCCACACTGCTCTACCTCTCCTGGCTGCTGGCTCGCCAAAAGGGTGGGGTGGGGGGGTGGGCTACCATCTTCCTGATTTTCTATTACACTAATGCCACACATTATTAGGCTGATTCATATTTTTGTGTGGCTGTCTGTTCAAGCTCCCTCCCTCCCTGTACAATAAATCCATGTTAATATCTGTCTGATAAATTTATTAATGTAACTTTCCAATCGATAATGATGTCCTTTAGCACAGTATTCTGATTGATGATAACAACGGGGTGCTCCTGACAGCCTAACAGGTGCTATCACTTCAGTACTACACTAGGTTAATAAAAACAAAACTACAGTAGCCTAGTGTATTACAGATGAAACTGACCTGCACCTGAAGGCTTGAACAGGTCAGTGATGTTGCTATGCTACATTTCACTGCTTCTTCTGGACGCTTCCTCTCCTTCATCGAGTCCCACGCATCGGTTCTGTTCGGAACCATTTGACGGAAGCCGGTTCGTATAGCGCAGCCAGTCAAGAAGACTGACCGATTTATGATTTATTAGCGATTTATTAGCGAATGACAAAATCGGAAATGATTGCTTTGGTACATTGGTAAGGCAAAAATATTAATAATATATATCTAAAAATCAGCCGCCAAGCCACCGGGAATCATCCGGTGCTCCCGATGGCCAGTCAGGGCCTGCTTCTACTACTTGCTGTGATCACCCAGTCGTAAAGAAATTTTGAAATACGAGACAAAACATGATTTTTTCAAAGTAAGTCGGGACACTAAAAATAGAGCTGAAATATGGGACTGTCCCGGGAAAAACAGGATGTCTGGTCACCCTATATAATTAACAAGTTTTTGGATATTTTAAATAAAAAAGTAAAAACTAAATAAATGCAATACATTTGTTATACAATGTGCCTGCATGACACGTCGCTATGGAAATAATAAGATGATATGTACAGATTATTTAATTATTTAATATATTACTACCATTGTCCACCGACATAATATATCACCAATAAATAAATAAAATAAGTAAAAATAAAAAATTCAAGTTATCATTTCATGTACTCTTGGGGGCACCTGGTGGCCACGAGGGCCCTAAGCAGCCACTTAGTTCGCTTATGCCTTGGGCCACCTCTGCACATTGGTAAAAAACTACTAGTCACATTTAAAATATTAGTTAACCCTTGTGCACTGTTTGGGGTCTTTTTGACCCCAAATAGAGTTTGCTGGAATAACAAAAAATGTTCCTTCTATCTAAATGGCTTGAGAATTTGTACAGTTGTAAACACTTGATAGCTCTACAAATAAAAAAATAAACTGGTGTAAGGGAAACAGGTCAATTTAGCTCAAAGGGAATCATTTATGATTTTATAGGGAATTTGGACAGAATCACTGTTTTAAGGCTGATCACTGAGTCGGCCAGCGATTCATTGAACGAGCCATATAACATCAACTCTGGACTGGATATTAACCACTTTAATCCCAATTTTTTTCCCAGACATGAAAATATCCAAATGATGTGTAATTAGTAACCCTTTGAAATAATCAATAAATATTTTTTGAAATATTTTTGGAAAAGTGTGTGAAAAATTGCGTTTTATGGTCGGTCACAATTGACCTATCAGTAAGCCCCGCCCCCCCTTAGTTACTGTTGCTCCCTCGGACAAACAAACGGAGTTGCTCACTGTCTTACAATGACAGCAGCAGTGTGAAAACCCTTGTCCAAAATGTTTTTGCACAATTTTGGACACAGAAGTCCACCAAATGAGAATTAAATATTCCATGTAGCGATTTATAAAATATTTAAAAATAAATACGGTGGGTAACTCGAAGCGAGGGTTTACAGATCTCAATGCAAGCGGGAGAAGGTTGGTCATCATGATCGCGGATGACAACATTCAGGATCAACACTGTTCATGTATCGCAGGGTACGATTATATTAATGTACATTTAACCAGTTTAATATGGAGAGGCACTGAAATGTAGACCTTCGTTTATGTGTTTTTGACCTACACTGTACAAGACGCGAGAACAGTCTGCTATTTAGGTTTGTATGTTAGCATGGACTCACTAACTTTAACGTTAGCTAGTTTTAGCCAGAGATACCTTGATGAAGCATAAGATAACATTAAAGTTCTGCTTGAGCAGAAGAAAATTGTAACTTAATGAGTGTATGACAACTAGAAAATGAACGTTTTTTGTCTTCATTTGTATTGGGGTTGAATACTTAGGGACATTTTGCTCTGTTTTGTTTGGATTCAGGAAATGTAATAAAATAAATTATATTGCCGATCCTCGCAGGATACCTGGAATCAGTGTAACAAGTACCCCAGGCACATCGTTTTTCCATTTTTGAAGCATAAACCCCATAAAACCGATGCGAGCTTCCGATAGGTCAATTGTGACAAGTGGGATCATGTGTGTACTGAATTAACATACTTCTGCTGTCATAAAAATTGTTAAATATCTTAGCCTAGATATTTTAAACTGTTTGATTCTGGGGTTACTATTATGCATAAAAAAACCTTATACAACACTGATAGGAACACTGAGATAAAATACAAAAAATATAACCATTAATGCATTTCAAAATTGTTAATATAATATAATATAATATAATATAATATAATTGTTACTAAATCTAACATCAATTTTTTATATTAGTGCTACCAGTATTACATCAATATTGTAAATTTTTTGTAACATTTGAATTTTTAATTTAGTGCAATATTTTGTCATTGCAACATTTTAGTGTAATTTTCACTAACAACTGCAATTGGATTCATATTGTATACCTAAGTTCAATGTTATCCCACCGGTCACTATTGTGACCATCAACATGTTTACGCACTCTTGACCACACTCAATAAAACTAAATATATGTGAATTCTATTAAGTTTTTCCGCTACATTCATTCAGCCGTGGCGGGCCGCCACAACAAAAATCATTCCTGCCACGGCTGCAGATTCTCAGTGGCATCATAGTGACGCTGCTCGCATCATTCACAGGCGGGTTATTAGCAGAGAACACAGAGCAGGGGCCTCATTTATAAAGTGTGTGTACGCTCAGATTTGATTTTAGAGTGTGCGTACGCTTAAATCCACGCCAGCGCTCATATTTATAAAAATGGTCTTTGACGTGGAAAAGTGCTTAGCGTCACATCAGGGTCTGAGAAGACGTACGTACTTATTATTGTTGGAGTATTGCAGGTTTTTTAAAATACAAGCTGTTCTTGCAGCTCGCTGTTCTAAATTATGATGATTGGTGATATTTTATATGTTAATGATATTAATTAGGAGTCGTTTACAAGGCAGAGAGCTGAAACCATTCAATTGCGTGCAAGTTCAAGATCATTTGCGATTCATAGATTTCACATCTGAAAGAGATGCGTACGCGCGTTTTCTGTTCATATGTTCATTCTATGAATCAAACGTACGCATATTTGAGATATGATCGTAAGATCAAATTTAGGATGGTTTCTGCGCAACATTTTATAAATGAGGCCTCAGAACTTGAATTTCGGCGCTTATAACGCGATGACAGATGACGGAATTTATCATTTGCACGTGCTTTTGAGTCTTGCTCATTTAAGTGAAAGAGAACTCACTCGCGCGCTCTCTTATAGACCGATTCTGTGCACCCACAGATCGCTATAAACTAAGGAGAGTGACAGGTTTTAATAATTATTAAGGGAGTTTGCAAATGTGATATTGATTTAATACAACAGGTCAAAAAAACAGGAAGTTAATATTAAGTGACTTACGTTGTCTGGCAATAACACTACTGCCTGATTTTCTCCATTTCATCTACGAAAATAGTTCCAAACAAAATAATAGCTGAGCAGCTGCGCATCTCCACAGCGCTGTTTCATTCATGAATGAAAGTGCGTTTTTAAACGAATCTAGTGAGTCAGTGATTCATGATTACCCATTCATAAAGGGACTCACTTGCTTCATTCATGAATGAATCAGCCATTCGAACGAATCAGTTGAATGAATGATTTAGTAATAAAATTAGTGACTTGCCACCACCTGCTGGTGGATTTAGTTTCATTTTTAACACATAATTTCAGTTATTTAAATCAATTAGCTAACATTTCTATATTCAAAATGGTATATTTAAAACATTAATCTCAACGTGAATTTGTGAATTAAATTACACTCATGCCACCTCTGAGCATTATTAAATGTCTGAAAATGTACCTACAAGCCACTTGTGTGTTCTTCTGCCACTGTCACCTCTGTAGTACAAAATAATTTTTTATTAAGACTAATTTGATTGGTAACTTATGTCTTATTCTACTTCATATTATATTCTTTTAATTAGAAATTTAAAATGTTTTTATTTTTTTATTTGACATGAAAGATGACATACTTTTAATAAAATTAGAAAAATGCCATTACAAAGGTAAAAAGAAAATGCCCCTGTAAATCACTTTAAGGAGTCAAATATCACCTCATATTAGGAAGGCTAATTTTTGATTATTGATCAGAAGGTGCTCCTAAAGATTTTAAATTAGGAGGACAAGTGCTCCTAAAAAGAAAAGTGAGCTTAAGTGAGCCCTAACAGTATATTAGATCTGTGCATGAGGTCTTAAAGAGACAGTAGCCTAGCAGCCTAACCTGCTGCTGTCTGTTATAACAGTGACGACTATCCAGTGTTATTTTACAGTTGAATAGATTATTAAGTTTCTGTTGTAATTCAGTACCTATATATTATAGTTAGACCTAACTGAAAAATTAAAATTGAAAAATTCAAAATACTGTTAATTTTAATTTTTATCAATTTATATATGGCAAATAGCCCTGCCACCACAGCTGGAAAAAAATCCTAGAGGAGACACTGTTAATACTAGACACTTTAAAGATAATGTGTACCAAAAATCTTTGTCATATCTTTATTTTAACATATTTTAGTAGCCTT
Organism: Tor tambroides; assembly: GCA_021397915.2. Taxonomy (NCBI): domain Eukaryota; kingdom Metazoa; phylum Chordata; class Actinopteri; order Cypriniformes; family Cyprinidae; genus Tor; species Tor tambroides. The sequence goes on along the minus strand of JAFVLL020037334.1, from coordinate 1,608 downwards.
TTGTTTTGGAGCTTAAACTGCTCTGGTCATGTGGCAATTTGCACTAATCATGTGAAACTGCACAATATTTAATTGAAACCCTTTATTTTTTCCATATTTGCAGATAGTGCACTAAAACATCAGTTAGTAAGGTTTTTAGAGCTTTATAAATGAAAACCTTTTTTACGGTCACTATCGTGACCGGTGGGATTAAATAATCCAAAATGTAGTGAAAACACTATTAATTAGCACAGTAAAAAGATCGGCAGTTTAAGACATTTACTTGTAAGCACAAAACACAAGATACTTCTCTTTTCAATATAAATAAGGCTTTATTGGATAAATCTAAGACAATATAAACTAATCTAACACACAATCACACACACTCACACAAGTTGCAGGAAGAAAGAAAGTGAGGAAAGAATGAGTTTAAGAGAATGAAATGTGAAATACCAAGTTAATAGCAATATGTGCAATTGCATAGACCTGAACAACCATCAATCACTTAATTAACCCTCGCATTGAGTTCCTTAATGAGGCTATAATTTATATTAAATGCACCAGTTCAGCTAGAATCTGGAAGTACTTGCATTGCGTGTTCAGGGGGTTCCCTTGTAGTTGCAGAAAGGGGTTTCACAAGGTTGCTGACTGGCTGGATATTCAGTCCTTGAAGTGACGTCTTGAGAAGCCAGTGGTTGGGTGTTGGCTGAAGATGCGCAGTTGTGGGCTGGTTGAAGTTTTGAGGTGGTCACAGACTCGAAGTGAACTTGGAGACACAGCATTGCGGTAAAACTTAACTCAGAACACGAAACTCTCAATGGAAAAGAAAAGAAATTAAAGTAAAAGAAAGAAAAGAGTCAAGTTTGACAAGACTAGATGGCGTTTCTCCTCATGGTTTTAGAGGAGCATCTGGCGTGTAAGCCAGAGTACGCTCAAAGAGCACTAAAAAGCAGCATGATAGTTAGGACTATATAGATTAGGACATGATAGTCAAATGTGTGGGTTACATACATGATATAGAGATACGCATAGAAGTGATTGCTCATAAGTCCTTTTAGCATCATTTAGGTGCATATACACATGGACAGGCAGTTTCTGTGCCATTCTCATGTGTTCTGTGAGGACCAAAGAGGTTAAAAGGTCTCATAAGGAATCTCAGTCTGGTTCTTGTCCTCTAGCTGGGGGAAGTCAATCCCAGGAAGCTCATGATTTCTATCATGGATTTACATGTGATGGTCATGCTGTGCTTCTCTTTGACCATTAATCTTGGTTACTTGGCCCAAATTTGAAAATGTCCTTCCTGAGTTGGGATTATCAATAAGTGTTCTTTTGTGTTAATGTTGCAAGCTGTTCTGTGAAAGAGTTGGTTGGTTAGGCTTACTTCAGACTGGCTGGCAGTAGGATCTGATTTACGAACATTCTGTTGTCTTGGGCCTCTTTGTGGAATTTGGCTCCTCATGTTTCAATGTTCTGATTGAATCTTAAATTGTCCGATTCACTCTGATACCCTACACTGGATTGATATCTGTAACGAGGCGAACAAGACGTGAGACGTGCGGATCCAAGTGCAAGCTTTTATTTATAAACAGTCAATAAACAGGCAGGGTCAAACAACGGCAAACAGGTATG
>JAFVLL020037332.1:26319-43366 GCA_021397915.2 Tor tambroides | reverse complement strand
GCCTTTTAAAACCATAGTTATTAGCAGTCGTTGCTTGAATGCGTCAGACGATATCTGGATTTATTTTTATACTGTTGTAACCTGCTTCCCAGTCTGTATTTACTTGATACGTCATGTATGTTTTGAGAATGGACATACGAATCCCCAAATATTTGCATCAAAATGTATGTTTCTAATATATGAATAGTCACTGAAGTAATGTTCTGATTTTGTTTGGTAAATATTTGTGGTGTCTTTTTTTTTTTTGTAACCTTCAGCTTTGTATTAATTCTGTAAATTGACTTTTTACATTTTTCCAAAAAAAACATGCCTAATTTCGGGAAAGTGTGTCTAGTTGACCTATGGTTCTAGATTCAGTCAGATGCAGTCATTGTTTTAAATGGTTGTAGAATATCACGCTCATATATGATACACTATACACAACAGTATGTCCAGCTTGTACTCATTTCATTCTTGTATTTCAGTTTTTTATTTCTCAAATCCAAATGCTTTCAGATACAGGCTATTTGTGATTTTATGATGTGACTGACTTATAAATGGCCTTTAAACTTGAGTGAAAATGAATCTGTGATGGGTAAAAATACAATCCAATGAATCATCTTTCCACCAATTTTCAGTGGAACTATTTTTTCTGCTTCTTTGGTTGAAAAAAATGACAACAGTATAAGATTCATTCTGTCTGCATTTATAAAATGGTGATGCTATTGTCCATCATAGCTTCATTTTTTAATGTTAAAGGGATAGTTCACCGAAAAATTGTCATTTGCACACCCTTATATATGACTTGATTCTCACAAAAGTAATTTTTTCCATACAATGAAAATCTGTGGGGGTTGATGTTTGTACTCCAAAGTATCTTGATTTTTGGATGTCTATCTCTTTAAATATGCCGTGTCTTCTAAGGTCTGTTAGGTATTTGTTATCTGTCTGTATTTGAACACTCAAATCGACACTTGCAGAGCGAGAGGCGGAAATGCTGACCGCTCCTGTTTATTTGTTGTAATACCTCCATTTATGTTTAACCCTGTGATTGTATCAAGGTCATTTTTTCGTGTTTGGGAATGATAATGATAAGCCATCCGGTCCTGATTCATGAAATTAAAACTGTTGGGAACTTAAATGTTTTGAGCCAATCGGTTTGTACCTTTAACAAGATTGTTTCCATATTCATATCTTGCTTGATCATGTTTTTGTATGCAGTTAATAATGCACATTACTTCTCTAACTGTCCTGAATTAACGGCATGACTTTCATTGATCTATTTACAGACAACAAGTGGAAGCATGAAATGGAGTTTCTACTGTCAAGAGTAAATTTTAATGTTGCATTCTTTTAATAAGATGTTAGCAGGGACTCCGCCGTACTTTAATCGTTTTTCTGATTGTGCCTGTTGATGTTGAGGAACATTTCAGGAACATTGTGAAATTATATGAAACACACTATAAGCTATAAAAGATCTGTTTTGGCATATATTCCCTATATGATGCACTCCTCATTTCCTGTCCCTGTTTTATTGTTGCTAAGTAGAATTTGAAGGTTTACCATCATGTTTTAGTTTTTTGTTTGCTGGTTTCTAGTTTGGTTCAGTAAGACTGAAGAGAAGGTGTTCTGTGGGTCTAATGCAATTCATGTCACCACTGTATTTTCTATGTACCTCCGTCTCAAGAATATAGCATTTTATCAAATGTATATACTGTTTTCTGTGTTTTAGTGGTACCACATGAACTCTCAGGTTTTGAATTGAATTGTTGGGGTGTTACTTGTCAGAAGTTAAGGTTTGCATTTTTGTGAACTTGGTTCCTTTTTATAAATGTGGTTGATGTACAATAATGTTTTATGAGAAACATACTTGTGGGTGTTTTTCTTACCGATTGCAGTGTAAACTGTAATAATGTGACAGACGTTCTACTCATGCTTCTTGCAGTAAATTCACTTTTCAGATTTTTATACGACAAATTGACCAGTTTTGCTTCCACCTGATGTCAACACCTTCATGGTTTGCCTTTGAATTCAGTGCTGGAATAAAGAGATACAACAAGGAATGTTAAATGTGGCTACTTAGAACAATTCTGAAAATCTGATTATTTTTGTAAGGATGCCAAAAATCTGGGTAAACCAAAAAGTCACAAGAGCTGCCGTAATCCTGATTAACTTTCCATTCCAGACATTTTTGTCTAGCCGTAATGTGTAACTTATTGTTTTATTGACGCCTTAATATGGAATGTTGCCTGAATTAGAGTAAGTCATAATTCAGATTTCACACCAAAATCAAAAGAAAAAAAATTGTAAATTATATTTTGCATAAAGGTAATGAAGCTAAATTAATGTGCCATTAAGATGTTTTGCATTGTGCAATTACTTTCGACAATTAAGAGCATTTCTCCCTGTCATAAGGGTCAATTTTTCAAAATTGAGATTTCTACATCATCTGAAAGCTGAATAAATAAGCTTCCCACTGATGTATGGTTTGTTAGGATAGGACAATATTTGGCTGAGATTCAACTATTTGAAAATCTGGAATCTGAGGGTGCAAAAAAATCTAAATATTGATTAAATCGCCTTTAAAGTTGTCCAAATGAAGTTCTTAGCTATGCATATTACTGATCAAAAATTAAGTTTTGATACATTTACGGTAGGAAATTCACTAAATATCTTCATGGAACATGATCTTTACTTAATATCCTAATGATTTTTGGCATAAAAGAAAAATGGATTGTTTTGACCCATACAATGTATTTTTGGCCATTGCTACAAATATACCCCAGCGACTTAAGACTGGTTTTGTGCTCCAGGGTCACAAATATCAAAGTAATTCATAGTGAAAAACAAACCTGTTAACCTCTTTGTGTTAGTTTTCAAAAATGCAGATAATTCTTGCAGTATTTAGTGAATAAGCACTCTGACCTGAACAGACTCTATTGTTCTTGGAGTCAGCCATCCTTGGTCCCGCATGACTCTGATACTGTACCAGCCGTCTACAGTAAATCCAACACAGTTTCCCTCCATTTGCATATAACATTGTTTTTTACTCGCATCTAAAAATTAACATGCATGTTTATTTTTAGGACCAAATCTCAAAATGCAGTCTATTGCATTTGTTAGGGTATTAAAAATGTTAAGATGTGGCAAAAAAAAAAAAAAGCATAAGATGCTTATGACTACTGACCCAATTAAGAAACAAAGCTTTCAAAAGCATCAGATGTCCAGCCACATGCAGGTCCACTGATATCACATGTAAGCATTCTCTAACTACGTTCCTCATTAAAATAAGCTCAGCCTGGAAAAGAGTTTGTAATCTCAATGTGACCCTCAAAGTAAAAATAAGCCTCAAGATGGCAAATCAACCATTTTACACTCTTAAACAACAACAAAAAAAGTTCTTCAGTGGTTATTTGCAGCACTAAGGTTGAGAACTACTATTTTTTTTTTTTTTTTCAAAATATCTATGGTTCTTAGGATATTTTAAGTAAAAATCAGGCTCTACAAACTGCACATGCATGACTGATCAGGCCAATTAATAAATTAGTTTAATCAAATAGTATAATTAATAATTAATCGAATCTTAATCCGATAACTCTCTTGAACAGCGTCACCAGAGAATATTACACATTTATGTGTGTGAGTTTGTGTGCATGCATGCATGGTCTTACGTGATGGGAGGAGCTTTCAGCCCCAGATGTAGGACGCGTCTATATAAAGCGCGATGCCTCTGAAGCTGAAAGTCGTTAAGGTACCAACAACAAAGTGACACAATGAAGCTACTTTCAAGAATACTGATACTGACCTGTTTGTCTGTGGCCTTAACAAGTAAGTAAACATTTCAATATTATTTATATTTATCGTATTATGTAATATTAATTGTATCCAATAGCCACAGCATCATGTTCTTGTATATCGTATTTCACTAAACCTGAATTATGTTTAGTGCAGAGTTCTTTTAACTGCATTCAAAAGAATACTGGATATCAGGAAAGTCAAAACAAAACCATTAACTATAATAGTTCATTATTTCAGCTAAAACCTGCACTACTAAAATCCCTAAACCCTCAGGCAGATTTAATGATGCATGACAACGTCCTGATCTCCTTGACCCCCTTATAGTCATTAAAAGTTCAGAAACAATGTGGCACAAGAGAATGTCTGGGAATTTCCAAGCTCAGTCGTAACATGCGTTAGCTAATCAAATCAAATAAGAAATAATACATTATATAACTTGAAAAAACACAACATAGTCCAAGAGCATTACTGTAATGTTTTTAATATCACTAATGCAATGGTTTTGACTGAGTTTCCATCATTCATAATTGTGGCACTGCACTCACTTTTTGAGTTATGCTAACCTATGTGCTCTGAAAGCAAGCCCTTTATGCAGTAAAGCTGAAAGTATGGTCACATGGATGGCTGACCATCACATGCACAGGATTTGGGGTAACACTGCAAAAAGTGTGCTAAATGTTTGATCCGGTCACATGCCCCACCTCTCAATCCCTCCACCAACTGTAGACTTTAAAGTTTGTGGCTTTCATTGTCAAATGATTGTTAAAGGGATTCCAGTGCCTTTACTCTCAAATTTACAGTTTTCTCTAAATAATTTCATTTCAATTTCCCTTTATTTTCCTCTGCATAAGGACAAGTCGACAGAAGCAACTCGAAATCCAGATTCAATCAATATCAGACATGGAATACAAAACGATTCCCAGTGTGGAAAGATGGAGACCCACGCTACAAAAACAGCTGGACAGGTAATAAAATGCAGTCATGAAAGAAGGAAAGAAAGAACCAGATTTTCTACACTGTATGTCTTAGCTCACTTTTTTCAGTAGCATTTCTGTAGCACAAAGTCATGGGTTTGATTTAAAGAGAGTGCATGACCTGATAAAAATGTTTATTAATTATTTTTGATGAATACTTTGATGTACACTTAAAATAATGTTGTTCTATTGGCTTCTTTGGTTCCATGAAGAACCTTTAACATCCTTGGACAAAAAAAATCTTTAGTCGAAAAAGATTATTTAGATTATTAAAATGTTCTTCACACTAATAAAAAAAAAATCACTGAAAGGTTCTTTGGGGAACCCAAACTATGATTCTACACTCTTAAATCTAAAATGTTCTTTATTTGCATCTATGGTTCCGTGGAGAATCTTTAGTATCCATGAAAACTTTCCATTGTACAAAAGTTTCTTTATATGTAAAAAAAAGGGTTCTTTAGATTATTGAAATGTTCTTCACACTTCACACAGGTTCTTTTAAAAACCGTTCACTGAAAGGTTTTTTGAGGATCCCAAAATGGTTCATCTATGGCATCACTGTGAAAACCTGTTTTGATACTCCTTATTTGTGTGTGTAGAGATAAAAGCATAAATGTACATTTCTACAGGTGGGCAACTGAAGTTTGATGTGGGAAATGATGCACCCACTTTGACTGGTGCCAAAATTACCTTCACCATTGACATTGTGTTCCCTCACAACCAGAAGGTCCTGCCAGATGGACAAGTTGTTTGGGCAAAAAACTGCACAATAAATGGTATGTTTCTGTCTTCATCTCACTCTATTTAAAGATGAAAATGTACATTCTGTTGCTGCACTATGACCAACAAATGTAGTTGTTTTAAGCTTAAACATAATGCACAGATATGGCAACTTTTCTAATTTAGGCACACAGTTCCACGAGGGTGAGCCTGTCTATCCTGAGGAGAACTCTGTAGATGAATGGAACACTGCGTTCCCTAATGCTCCTCCCCTTTCTAGACAAGGGGACAAGCAACCTCCATATGTGTTTGTGTGGAAAACCTGTGGTAAGGAAAGAAGCACTTACTGTACTGTTACATACAGTCATCTAATGTTCCTGACAATCCTCTATTGTGTTTGACAGGTAAATACTGGCAGGTGTGCGACGGTCCTTCCTCATCATTAACCATCGGAACTGATGACGTTCCTCTTGGCTCTTACATGATGGATGTTGTCATTTATCACTACAGGCAAAAAGAGAAATTCATCCCTATTGGATATGCATCCACACAGTTCAGTATCACCGGTAAGCATAACCCAATGTTAATCTTTTAATAACAAGTTATGGTTTTATGGTTTAAGTAATGCAATATATTTAATCCCTGTGTTTCTAGACCAGATCCCCTTTGCGGTTTCCCTGACGCAGGTGAATGACAAAGATGAAGGCGATCGGAAATTCATCCAGAATAGAGCAGTGGCCTTCAGCATCACCCTTCACGACCCCAGCCAATACCTGAGCAAATCAGACGTGACTTTTAACTGGAACTTCGGGGATGGCAGTGGCACTGTAATCTCCAGGGAACTCACCGTCACACACACCTACATTGCAGCTGGAGCTTTTAAGCCCCAAGTTGTCGTACAAGCAGCTATTCCGGATTCATCTTGTGCCACTCCACCAAACCTTCCCACTGAGGCCCGTCCCACCACCAACACCCTCAGCTCTGAGAGCCCCATCCGCCTAAATGCACACATCACTTCAGGTGCTCTGCATGGCTTTGCTGGTTACAGTTGTGAAAATAGTACAAAAGTACTTTTTATTTTATTTTTTATTTTTGCAATTTTAAAACACCTATTTAAGGAAGAAGGGGTCTAATATCCTACAGATCTTCCCCCAGTCTGATGTTTTGAATGAGTATTTTTGTCTTGTTTTCTAGTGTAAATATCTAAAAATTCTTGAATCAGGATGCATTTACTTGACAAGTAAAATGACTTAAGATATTATGTCTTGTTTTCTGAAAAATTTTGTTAGTTTTTGCTTAAAACAAGCAAAAATATCTGCCAATGGGGCAAGAAAAATAATCTTGTTTAGCCTTTGAATTTAGATTATTTTTCTTACCCCATTGGCAGATGTGTTTGCTTGTTTTAATCAAAATTTGGATAATCTAGTCACTTTTTTTGCAGTGTGGTAAACTGGGCCTAGTCCTCAGCACTCAAGTATTTTACACAATGAGCTTTACAGCTTGGCTTTTTACAACAAATTCTGTTCACTAACAACTTGCAGTACTTACGTTTAGAATAAACATTACTAATATTAAGTATTAGTCACTTACTTTTCGCGCCATCACTCAAATCCTTCCTTCACTTGTCGACTACAATCGAACTACGTCAATTCGCCAATGAATCGTTAACTGCAAATTGTGAACCATTTCAGCAGGTTCGTCGAAAATGATTCATTCATTCGATCGCATGAATCGGATGGTGCGATTTCTTCATTTCGAAGAAATGAGGAACGATATGATTTCTAAAATGTAGTGGAGTAAAAAATTAAACATTATTCTGTAGAAGTTAACACATTAAAGTTTCCATCAAAAATTCTTTCTAACACCATTTGACTGTTTATTTGGCTTTGCCTGTGTGAAATATCAAAGAGAGCATATAGAAAACAATCAATGCTAATTCCAGCCAGAGTAGAAGTCAGAGTAGCCTACTTATCATTCACTTCGTGATTCAACAGATCATGCTACCAGTAAGTCTTCAGCTCCCATTCAGAAATCAACACCTGCATCTACAATGAAAACTATTCCACCCGCACCTACGAATGGAGTTCCAAAAAGATCCAGCCTTGAGAAGGTCTTTGGTCTTAGATCTGCATCTGAGATGTCTGAAACTTTGAATACTGCAACAAAGACAACACTGAAGCCTACTGGTGAGTTGCAGTTCCCAGATATTTTGAATTTCAATTAATATACATGATATATTATGTAAATAAATTTACATAATAATGTTAATAATGTATAATAAAAATAATATATAAATTTAAACACACATTTCCAAAACACCAGCCGCTGACATGGAGGCGACGATGCAGGATGACTACATTGAAAACCAGGCCCATGTATCAATAATAAAGCATCAGGCTCCAAACACAAATGACTGTGTGATTTACCGCTATGGATCCTTCTCAACTGATATTGAGATTATTGGTGAGATTCCTCCCTTGAACAGCATTCCATTTTTTATGTTTTATTTTGAAGAGTAATGTAAGTTTGGGTTCTCAGAGGGCATTGAGAGTGTGCAGATCGTCCAGGTGGCTGTAGCTGATAGTTTTCTGCTTACGGAAATGGAGCAGAATGCTGTTGATTTCACTGTTTCCTGCCAAGGAAGGTGAGATCTGGCAAAAAAATGTAGCTGGAACCACTGAATACAGCCTGATGGAGAATTCACGCCCTTACCTCCTCTTTCTAGCCTCCCCACTGAAGTGTGCACTGTAGTATCTGATGCAGACTGCCATGTGCCAGTTACGACCATCTGCAATGCTGTTAGCCCCTCCTCAGATTGCCAACTCATCCTTCGACACTATTTCAACGACTCTGGGATCTTCTGTGTCAATGTGTCAATGACAAATGATGTCAGTCTGGCTTTTACAAATGCCAGGGTTAATATTAACATAGGTGAGTTCATTTATTTACGGTTGAAACATATAGCATGGTGCTCCAAAAATGATAGCAGTGCTGTTAATTCATCTTACATGTCTCTATTTCTGTGTAAAATTTAGCAGATTCCAGGTTGACATCTGCAGGTGCCGCTGCCCTGTTGTTGGGCATCCTGACTGTCATATCAGCAATAGGTGCTGTGGCTTTTGCATATAAGTAAGTCATTCCAACACAGTGTAATATCCATGCACTGATTTATTCAGCTGGCATGAATTATTCATGAATTACTATTAATTATTCAACCTGCTCCTCTAGATTTCCTAAAGCTTAATCAGTAAGCAAATTATTGTGAACATTAACTGGTAAAACTGGTTGGAAAGCACTAACTGGCCTTGTTTTTGAAAATTTCTAGGCGTCTTAAAGGGTATCAAAGGCTGAGTGAGGATCCTGCTGCATGCCAATCCAAACCAATGGTCTTGTCGCTGGGCATCTGCCCATCCGGCTGGATGCCGTGCTCAAGACAATAGAGTTCCCAGCAGGCATTGCCGATCTGGACTCCAGCTTGGCCAACGTGGATAGAGATGCACTCACGCTGTGCGAAGGAATAGGAAAATCTTTTTATTAGGTTGTTGGCTCTCAAAACATACACAAAGACTTCTTTTGCACCATCATTCTGTTAACATTTGCATGTGTTTAATATTTTAAGTACAACAATAGACACATAACTGACATTGTTTCAGAAATGTACCATAAATGTCTAAAAGTCTTTCTTTGGAATCATAAATGCATTGTAAACACCTGCAAAATGATATTTATCTTAAGGACAGACATACAACAAGTGAACTGGCATGAAAAAGATTTAGTAGGTTACCAAAAAGGAAGAACAAAGAAAGCAGTCAGTTCTCTTTATTCAAAGGGAATGAGGCAGCAGAATGGGAACAAGGCACATGCCCCACCCACATAGAACAGGCTTGCCAGACTGTGCCTGACTTGCCGTTAAAAGAGAACAGTAAAACTGTTGACAGAAATCCACCTTTTCCCATTTATCTCATCTCAATGGTCTACACAAGAGTATGCGTTTCAATAAAAGAACAGTTTTTTAAGAAGGTTTTTAGAAACAGAAACTGAATTTTCTCAATGGCTGTAACCACTATTTGAAGGGATTCTGCTTGATGAATATGGGTTTTTAAATTAACATTTTTCTTTATTTTTATATTTGGTCACCACTAATATTTAGATGCACTGTTGAATTTCCCTAAGAGACAGCGTGATGAAAAAAGACAGGTCCCAGAAATTGAATAAAAACAAATTTAGCAAAATAATGAAATGCATGAAAGCATAAAATTCTATGAAAATCTCTGTTGAAATCTCAATGGAGACAATAACAGCTGTGGAATAGAACAGGAATAGAAATCCAGTCATCTTCTGCACAGGCCAGACATGAGATTCTGCAGACAGCTGCAGTCCCCACCCAGTTTACTCCTCATGCAGATGGGAGGAGGGGTGGATGCAAATTTCAAGAAAATTCTGTCAATCTCTGATGACAGAGAGCTTGTGACAAAAACAAAACAAAACAAAAAAAAACAATCATTTCATTTGTGCATTTTTGTTAAGATATTAAGTCACATTTATTAACTATAATACATTGTGATTTTAATTAAGCTGCAATTTTTAAAAGAAAAATCTATATTATATTATTATATCGTGTATATATAGCCTAATAACTGAGATAGAGATAATGCATACTATTTTGGCTATAATTTCACATGCATATGTCAAAAAAAAATTATTTCATCATGTAAGGTGGTTTTGGAGATGCACCTTCAAAACAGGTGTACTAAATGTAATTGATGGGAAATGTTTCACTATTTAATAATGTGCATCATTAAAAACTCACGATCGTGTAATTAATAAAAGCATTTGAAAAACAACGCATATTTTCGAACATATTCTGAAGGCACAGTTATATGGGTGGGTGAATGAATGAATGAATTGATGGATGGATGAATGTAATCCTGTAGGCGTTTGCAAAGGCATTTATAAACTGAATGTATGTAGTAAGCATAGTATTTTTAAATGTATCATTCTGTGCATTACAATAACTAAAATTATTTGTTAAAAAAATCTTTTTGCGGCGCTACGTTGTTGCAATGTCGCGAGCTTTGCCTCCATTTTAAGCAAAGGGCGCGCGCTGAATGACAAAGAAAAGCCGCTCGAGCTGCTTTGAAAAAATAACAGTCAAGGATTAAACGACACGCACATTTATAGCCGAGAACCTTTGGCGCGTTGTTATTTGAAAAGCAAAGAAAAATTATTCTACTCACCATTGTTCTGGAGGGGATGGAGCGATGAGGTGAATATCAGCAGGCAGGAAATTTCTTTACTGTTGGAAGTAGGCTATACTGAGTACACTGTCCAAGATTGAGGCAGTCAGCTGAGGATGAAGAGGAGGAGCTAGAATGAGTTTGACGTCGAAACGAGGAAGGAGATTAAAATGCAGCCGGTAGTGACTGATATAAATCAGTGCAATGTACATCTGATATTTCTTTACCGACATTTGTCGTTTTGGCATTCATCCCATAATGTGGTGGAGATTGAAACCTGTTATCATCTTTAGGTTTGTAGGCTACACGTTTCCTTTCACGCAAGCAATCAAAACACACGAGATGGGATATTTCCTTTAATCACCAAAGCAAAAGATTTTGTTCTTCTTTCGCTTTAATAATTTAAATACTCAGTTAATTTGATTTCGGATAGTGTAAGATTCATGTTTCAAATTACCCTTAAGGCCCGTGCCTGCTCTGACCCACCTCAGCCCCTAGTAAAAGTATACAGTTCAATGTAATATTTTAGTTTAACATTTAGTGTAAATTAAATGTTTAGCGTAAATGCATGTATGCCACCTCTGAGCAGCAATAAACAGTCTGTTTAAAGACACCTAAATGCCACTTCAGAAGCGCTTTTGTGCCACCTTTGCAGAGTAAATTTACCATTAGAGGTGCTGAATGAAAAAATATCACAGGTAGGCCTATATCACATTACTGTAGGAAATACACTTGCATTTCCTAAAAACTGCATTAATTTAACCTTTCATTTCTCTAAAATACCTGTAATCAGTTATTATATTAAAATCTCATGAGGTTTTCTGTAGATATATTGTAAATGATATGATAAAATTGAGTATGGTGTACACAGTAGTGCCATTTACTACTGAATTGCATAGCTTGTGATGCTTTGACAAAATAGAATTACATGAAGCTGATTCAGTCATATTAAAGGGATAGCTCACCCAAAGATGAAAATTCTGTCATTAATTACTCACCCTCATGTCATTCCAAACCTGTGAGAACACAAATTCAGAATACAATTCTTCAGAACACAAATGAAGATATTTTTAATGCTCTCTGACCCTCCATACACACCAATGATACTACCACGATCAAGGCACAGAAACATAGCAAAGACACAATAGTCCGAGAAATAACGAGAATACTTTTTGTGTGCAAAGAAAACAATAATTATAACAACAATAATAACATAATTTATTCAGCAGTTCTTCTCCCCGAGTTACCGTCTTCCGCAATTTGGGAGAGTACCGCAGAATGTAATCAACGTAATCAGCATTGTTTATGTTCAGCATGTCTACTGAGCGTAATCAGCGTTCTTTACGTTCAGTCTATGGCGGGTCAGAGAGCTCTCAGATTTCATCAAAAATATCTTAATTTGTGTTCCGAAGATGAACAAAGGTCTTACGGTTTTGGAACAACATGAGAGTGAGTAGTTGATGACAGAATTTTCATTTTTGGGTGAACTAACCCTTTAAGTATAGCTGAGGTCAAATTTGTGACTAATACTGAATAATTGTAGCTTGAGACACCAGCACAAACCAGCTAAGCTAACAGGTTCAACTGTTATTGTCAGCAGGGACCACATGAAGCACATTTTATGGTTACCTGACTTTTTTTTTTACAGTGTTGAGTTTGTGAACACTGCGCTTTAATGCATAAAATATCTGAATGCAGATACAATCACACAGTAGATGCTATCAGACTGGGCCTATAGTGTCGCATGGTACCATGAACCCTCCTCCCACTGTCCTCCTTGCTATCTCTCCTCCTTCTGTGTCCTAGATTTTGTTGAAATGATGTCATCGTGTTTGTCACGTGAACAACTTGACTCTTTTTTCCTGCTCTGTCAGTGTCAGTGAGCTGTTCACATCTGTAACCGGGTTTCTGCAAAACTGGAAGCCTGTTTGTGTGTGTTTAAACATACCCATGACTGCACATTCCTAATTGCAGGGTCTGGATGTCTGAGCACAACGATTGGTTTGAGACTCCTACTTACTTCCCCTAGTCAGCTATCTCTGGTATTTTAGGCAGTTTATTGAGTCTTTCAGACTCCTGTTTCCTTAGCTTGCATGTTTAAATAAATATGACGGTATAACCCTTGACTAATATAACCAGACTTTCATATAATCACATATTGTTTATCCAATCACAAGTGTGCTTGCTTACAACATAGCAAAAATCTCAAATGATTCAAGCTTAGCATTCCATCGGAAGTGTCCTATTGGCTGGAATACTGTTGGGAATTTTCACAGCTGCTGCTATGAGAATAGGATGGGAGAGATGGGTCTGTGTGCAGTTGCCAGTGGTGAGCAAACTTTAAACATAAACCACACAACCTTTTTGGTATGCTGCCATTGACTGTGTGTACTTAATGTCAGTCTGTAACCCATATTAAATGAGTAATGGACTTTTTTATATCAGCTAAATTCTTGCAGTGCTTTACGAATATATATAGCTTGCTCATTTAAAAGAAATCTCCAAACTTTTTAAGTAGTATTTTATAATAACATGTGTTGCTCCTTTTTTAATTTTTTTATCTGTCTAATGCATTTATTTAAACTCTATTGTTCAGATGTCTAAATGTCTCCATGCAGTGTAGATAGCAGATAACATCTGGAAGTAGTTAAGGCAGAAGAGAAGCTCTGAATCTAAATTATAAGATAATCGTATCATGTCCTTCAGTCTTTGCATATCACTTTACATATCAGTATTTGTTATATCTTGTTCTCTTCCTGTTATAACCGCTTGTCCCTGCAGGATAGCTGTAGTCTGTTTTAGGCCTGCACTACTGACAATATTGATTTTTTGGCCTTGTCTTAATGGGTTGTGCACTGCAGTGAGCAGAATCAGAGATTATGCTGAAAAAGCTACAGAGATGTAATCTGTTTTAGAGCAGTTGACTGAGCTGGCATTAAAAATTGCTAAATGAAAGGGCTAAACATGCAAGGATGTTCAATGTTCATTGCTCATATATACATACATACATACATACATACACATACAAAAAAATTGTATATATATATATATATAAAACAAAATTTAATCAAATATATATATATACATAACATTATATATTATAAATATAAATTGTTTATATAATATAAGACTACAGTGAATTCCTGAGGTATAGTGTTATTATTCTAAACATGTCCGAGGAGCTGTATGAGACCTGTAGGCTTATTGTCTTCACTGCTTAACTGTTGTTAGCAACCAGACTATAAACAGTAAAATGAAAGCTCATGCATGAAAACAAGGAAAGGGAAGAGAAAGAGAGAGAAGAGGGGGGAAAGGACATTTAGGAATGAACTGGTTTTAACCAAACTGTAATATAGGCTAAAGTAAGAATTTTACATTCATCAATTGCAATACAATGTATTAAATGCCAGTTTAAGAGGATATATATATATATATATATATATATATATATATATATTGAAGAAGTATGGCTATTTATGGCAGCAGATACAAAGCAAGTAACCATGACAGAGTACAAACATTACGTTCCCTGAGACAATCATCATCTTTCAAAGGCCAATGATTATGAGTGGCTCAAAAAAAAATGTGATTCTGGAAAACAATCTTTTTGGGCTCACATAAAATCTCTAGAGGAAATGTACCTTTATCCTTATAATATTGCATTTTATTTTGTTTATACTAACAGAACTCTCGGTTTCTTCTAGACTGCCTGTGATAAAGATGAAATTATCCACTTGCATTTAAGGTACAATAGATCTCTAAAAAAGGATTTGTCCCATAGATAGATAGATAATAGATGGATGCTCTGTTGATGATGACAGATTCAGAATGTGGAATTGGGGTAACTACTGGTAAATAGGGCCAGATGGAGGAGTTGGTGTTAAAAAGGATGGGCCTTCCCCTCACTCCCTGCTGGGGCAGCTGCATCCTCCCCCTGAGTGCTGCTATTCAGATTCGGGGTCATGTGATCTGTACATAATGGCCGTTAATGTAGGCTTGTGTATTATCTCCAGGATACTAGTCGGTATCTAAGCAACTCCGTTATTCATCTCTTAGCAACGGCTGGAGCCTGGGAGGAGGGAACGGGGGGTTGGGTGTCTTAGTCCCTGGCCTATATTCCCCAACATCTATGCTGGGTCATTTCACCTCATACATTTGTGACGCAACATTTTAAACATTTCACTAATCATTGAATTCATATTCATATGCGTTTTAGTAAAGAATAGTGAGGAGATGCTGATTAATGACTGCTGATTGTCATATTATTTCTTGAGTTATAGAATATGTTGTACAATGTCATCTGTAACTGTGTTTACCTGTAAATCATTTATATTTTTCACAGAGTCTTAGAATAACATCTGTCACCTCAGAAGATCATGTAGGCCTAGTAATTTCATCTCAGTAGCTCATTTGAAATTGGTTTAAGTGCAGCTTGGTTAAACTATATACAATAGTCCCTCTCTTAGTTCTTTTAATTTAATTTTTTTTTTTTTTTTTTGACCACAAAGATAAAAGTTTAAAGAATGGGAAAAGAATATGTGACAACTACCTCGAAAATACCTCAGGCAAAGCTCTTAAAAGGGGCAGAAGGTATCAAAGAGAACAGATGGAGAATAGGTTGATCAAGTTACACAGAGATGCTAGTAGGCCTACATAAAGGTTCAGATATTATACAACTAAAAAAAATCTTGATGTACATAACTTGATGTATACGGTTATATTAATGCAACCAATTTCGAGTCATTAAAAGCATAAAAGGATGTTGATGGAGAACAACCAAACGTATATCAAATTACAGTTTCACCCTTTCTCCTTTCTAGCAGCTGATTAAAGCAACATTCTTAAGATAAGATGATTCCGAAACATTTAAGTCTTGGAATAAAACGTTTTTCAGTAGGCCTATGCTTCAATGTTTCAGATCTACTGGGTGAGGTTCTGGGGGGTGTCTAACTAACCTTAATCTTCCTGACAACCAATAGAAATTCGTGTAGCCCTCCGAACTAGGCAGATTTCACCGCGTCTGACCAATCAAAGGTAAAAAACGTAGTCGCCTGGGCAACACTCATATATAAAGTCAGGTCAGTCCGTTATAACGTTATTCTTCTTACATCGACCCCTTAGTTGTCGAGCTGTAAGATATCTCCGTCTAGAATCTTTTCTCGCCCGGCCAAGCAACACTAACAGGAACAATGGTGAGCACGACTTCATATACTTAATATTGATTACTTATTGTAATAAACATTTTTTATTCGGCTTATTGACTGGCTTTTAATGTATCTTATGTTAACTGCGTATTTAAAAAATATTTCTGGTATATAAAATATACCTTTATGAAAAACATACCTTTTAAAGAAACGATTTAATATTTTTAAAAAATCAGAGTCTCAAAAACGCTTTGGTTTTGTAAATGATGTGTTTGAAATCCTTTTTTTATTAATTAATGTATTTAAATTTGTGTATTTTACATACATAATAGAGTCATGGATGTGTTTATAAACTAAGAAAGAATATGGAAAAATAAGAGGTTTTGGGAATATGGAACGAGACAACGCTAGAACGAGACAACAAAGAGAATGGAGCCGCATAAATAATCTGGGTGTAGCCGGCTCCATGCTGTCCGGTACGGTGTCATATTGAATCAATGGACCAAAAAAGAGAGAGAGAGAGAGAGAGAGAGAGAGAGAGAGAGATGCAGCGCCTCCCAAAGGATATGGCCATTTCTTTTTTAATCTTTTTTTAAATCAAAAGTACTATTAAGAATATTTAAAGAACGGTTTATTCGAGGGACGATCCTTGCGATTAAATTTATTTACAGAAATCGTATCGCATTTCAGGGCTGTGGGTGAAGCTGTTAAATATTCATGGTGATGTAGGCAGCATCACTAATGCAGCTGATGGACATTACCAGTAAGCCAGCAGTTGAGGGTGTTATGTGATCACTTCCTCTAACGTGATATCTCACTAGGATATAATTGCACAGAAACAGGATATACAGGCTGTATGTAGTCTTAGAAGTTCAAATGTTGGGTGAAATACAGCTTGACATGCTAAAGCTTTACAAGTGAGTGACATTTATATAGCTTAGTGCAGTGATATTTGTTTAGTTTGACTTTTAACGTTTGCCGTTTCTTCACAGCGTGAGTGCATCTCTATCCACGTTGGTCAAGCTGGAGTCCAGATCGGCAATGCCTGCTGGGAACTCTATTGTCTTGAGCACGGCATCCAGCCGGATGGGCAGATGCCTAGCGACAAGACCATTGGAGGAGGTGATGACTCCTTCAACACCTTCTTCAGTGAGACCGGAGCTGGAAAGCACGTCCCCAGGGCTGTGTTTGTAGA
>JAFVLL020037332.1:0-26219 GCA_021397915.2 Tor tambroides | reverse complement strand
GGGTCAACGTTTAGCGAACAGAGCACTTTGATATACAGAATTATCATAACTTAAATCAAGCCCCATCCTCTTACCAATGACAGTGGGCTCCAGATCTACAAACACAGCCCTGGGGACATGCTTTCCAGCTCCAGTCTCACTGAAGAAGGTGTTGAAGGAGTCATCACCTCCTCCAATGGTCTTGTCACTGGGCATTTGCCCATCCGGCTGGATGCCGTGCTCAAGACAATAGAGTTCCCAGCAGGCATTGCCAATCTGGACTCCAGCTTGACCAACGTGGATAGAGATGCACTCACGCTGTGAAGAAAATGGCAAAAGTTAAAAGTCAAACTAAACAAATATAACTGCACCATATAAATGTCACTCACTTGTAAAGCTTTAGCTTGTCAAGCTGTTTTTCACCTAACATTTAAACTTCTAAGGCTACATACAGTCTGCATATCCTGTTTCTGTGCAATTATATCCCAGCAAGATATCATGTCAGAGGAAGTGATCACATAACACCCTCAACTGCTGGTTTACTAGTAATGTCCATCAGCTGCATTAGTGATGCTGCCTACATCACCATGAATATTTAACAGCTTCACCCACAGCCCTGAAATGCGATACGATTTCTGCAAATAAATAAATTTAATCGCGCGGCTCGTCCCTCGAATAAACAGTTCTTTAAAATATTCTTAATAGGACGTCTGATTTAAAAACGATTAAAAAATAAACGACCATATCCTTTGGGAGGCGCTGCATCTCATGTTTTTTTTGTTTTTTTTGTCCATTGATTCAATATGACACCGTACCGGACAGCATGGAGCCGGCTACACCCAGATTATTTATGCGGCTCCATTCCCTTTGTTGTCTCGTTCTAGCGTGCTTCATATTCCCAAAACCTCTTATTTTTCCATATTCTTTCTTAGGTTATAAACAAATCCGTGACTATATTATTTATATAAAATATATACATTTAAATATACATAAATTAATTAAAAATCAATGAAAAATGGTTTTAAAAAACATCATTTACAAAACCAAAGCGTTTTTGAGATTTTTTATTTTTTTTGGAAAATACGTATACTAATTCGTTTCCTTAAAGGTATGTTTTTCATAAAGGTATATTTTATATACCAGAAATATTATTTAAATACGCAACAGTTAACATAACATACATTATATGCCAGTCAATAAATCCAATAAAAATGTTTATTTCTATAAGTAATCAATTTTAAGTATATGAAGTCGTACTCACCATTGTTCCTGTTAGTGCTGCTTGGCTGGGTGAGAAAAGATTCTTGACGGAGAGATCTTACAGTTCGACAACTAAGGGGTCGATGTAAGAAGAATAACGTTATAACGGACTGACCTCACTTTATATATGAGTGTTGCCCGGGCGACTACGTTTCTTACCTTTGATTGGTCAGTCGTGGCGAAATCTGCCAAACTCGGAGGGCTAGACGAATTTCTATTGGTTGTCAGCAAGATTAAGGTTAGTTAGACACCTCCCAGAACCTCACCCAATAGATCTGAAACACTGAATCATACTGAAAAACGTTTTATTCCAAGACTTAATTGTTCGGGAATCAAAGATTTTGCTCAAAATCAACTATTAAATCTTAAGAACGATGCTTTAGTCAGCTGCTAGAAAGGAGAAAGAGTGAAATTGTAATTTGAAATAAGTTTGATTGTTCTCCCTCAACATCCTATTATGCTTTTAATGACTCAAAATTGGTTGTATTAATATAACCATACACCAAGATTTTTTTTAAAAAGTTGTATAACATTTGAACCTTTATGTACTAGCATCTTTGTGTAACTTGATCAACCTATTTTCTCCAACTGTTCTCTTTGATACCTTCTGCCCCTTTTAAGAGCTTTGCCTGAGGTAAATTTTGGAGTTAGTTGTCACATATTATTTTGCCATTCTTTAAACTATTATCTTTGTGCTCAAAGAACTAAGAGAGGGACTATTGTATATAGTTTAAC
This sequence comes from Tor tambroides, assembly GCA_021397915.2. Taxonomy (NCBI): domain Eukaryota; kingdom Metazoa; phylum Chordata; class Actinopteri; order Cypriniformes; family Cyprinidae; genus Tor; species Tor tambroides. The sequence continues at coordinate 24,245 of JAFVLL020037332.1, read as the reverse complement.
CAAGTTGCACTTAAACAAGCTACAGGGATGAAACTGCTATCATGATCTTCTGAGGTGACAGATGTTATTCTAAGACTCTGAAAAATATACATGATTTACAGATAAAACATACACAGTTACAGATGATGAAACACAATGTCCATATATTCTATAACTCAAGAAATAATAGCTCCTGACAATCAGCAGCCATTAATCAGCATCCCCTCACTCTTCACTAAAATGCATATGAGTATGAATTCAGTGATTACTGAAATGTTTAAAATGTTGAGTCATAAATGTATCAGGGTGAAATGACCTTGCGTAGATGTTAAGGAATATAGGCCAGGGACTAAGACACCCAACCCCCCATTCCTTCCTCCCAGGCTCCAGCCGTTGCTAAGAGATGAATAACGGAGTTGCTTAGATACTGACTAGTATCCTGGAAATAATACACAAGCCTACATTAACGGCCATTATGTATAGATCACATGACCCCGAATCTGAATAGCAGCACTCAGGGGGAGGATGCAGCTGCCCCAGCAGGGAGTGAGGGGAAGGCCCATCCTTTTAACAGCAACTCTTCCATCTGGCACTATTTAGTAACCCCAGTACCACCTGATTCTGTCATCGTCAACAGAGCATCTATCTATCTATCTATCTATCTATCTTAGATCAGTGCTGGAGTGTAACTAGTTACATGTAACGGAATTACGTAATTTAATTACAAAATAAATGTAATTGTAATCAGTTACAGTTACTAAGAAAAACGTGTAATTAAATTACAGTTACTTATGAAAATGTTAACGATTAACAAGGGGGTTACATCTGATTTTTTTCACCCACACCTACATACAGATTTAACTGATTTCTTTCATAAATTGCATTGACTGCTTTAAAATATAAGACACCGATTTTTCAGGAGTTTAGGACAAAGAATAGGACACATGTTTATTTGATAATTGTTTTATTTCCTATTTGGGTTTATGTATATGCTTTATTTTTTAAGATTAACTGTTTTTTCCAAGGCATTTTTAGATGCCAGTGTTTCCTGTCATAGTTAAGCAAAGATTTGATTTCAAAAACAGTATCATAGCTATTAAACTATTTCTTGTTATGAAAATCTGTTATTAAATCTGTAACCTCAGAATGATCTCAAAGTTCTTATTTTTTTGGTTGCTGTGCTTTAAAATTATTATTTTTTTATCCACCTTATTCTTTAACGTGGAAGTAAGCCTGCAGGTGAGACCTCCGGTTCATTAGCCGCTATAGGGAAATAATGAGAAGAATTACAATGTGCAGTAAATGGTAAAACTGTTTGCACTACAAACAAGTGTATTCATAATTAAAATAATATGTAAAAATAATATAGTAAGACACACCAATTTGCAGTATCAAGGAGCAAAACGAGTGGTTATGTACCACTAAAAATAGCTGGAAGTGAATGAGAGCGGAAGCAAGACCCATAAAATTTACAAACAGCCACGCCCATTTTTACAGGAAGAATAAGGTGGATAATCTTAACTCAAGTGATAAAGGATTTTGAAAGTCTGACAGTAATCAGTGTTGAGCGCTACTGCAAGGTTAACCCTGCCTGCTTTAAATGTTTGAAAATGATTAACAGATGAAAACATCAGAAATTTAGAAAAGTAATCAAATGTAATCAGTTACATTACATTAATAAAGTAAATGAAATAGTTAGACTAATTACATTTTACATAGGGTAACTTGTAATCTGTAACTTATTACATTTCCAAAGTAACCTTCCAATCACCGGAGATCTATTGCACCTTAAATGCAAGTAGATATTTTCAGCTATTGTTTTTTATCACAGGCAGTCTAAAAGACACTGAAACTGATAGTTCTGTTAGTATAAACAAAATAAAATGCAATATTATATGGATAAAGGTACATTTCCTCTAGTGAATTTTATGTGAGCCCAAAAAGATTGTTTTCCAGAATCAGTATATATATTTTTTGAGCCACTCATGGTTGTTGGCATTTGAAAGATGATTGTCTTGTTTTTACTCTGTCATGGTTACTTATATATATACTGTATATATTTACATTTAAAACATTGATTGTATTGCAATTGATAAATGCAAAATTCTTAGTTTAGCCTATATTACAGTTTGGTTAAAACCAGTTCATTCTTAAATGTCCTTTTCCTCCTCTTCTCTCTCTTTCTCTTCCCTTTCCTTGTTTTCATGCATGAGTGTTCATTTTACTGTTTATAGGCTGGTTGCTAACAACAGTTCAGCAGTGAAGACAATAAGCCTACAGGTCTCATATAGCTCCTTGGACATGTTTAGAATAATAGTGCCTTAATATACCTTGGGAATTCACTGTAGTTCTTAAATTATATAAACAATTTTTATTTATTATTATATTTTATATATTCTTTTAAATTGTTCATTATGCCTGTATATATATATATATATATATATATATATATATATATACATATATTGGAGTAATGAACGTTTTTTTGTAGACAAGTCTTTATGCCAAATCAACCACCTGCTCTGAGACAGATTACATCTGTGTTGCTTTTTCAGCATAATCTCTGATTCTGCTCACTGCAGTGCACAACCCATTAAGACAAGGGCCAAAAATCAATATTGTCAGTGGCGCAGGCCTAAAACGGACTACAGCTATCCTGCAGGGACAAGCAGTTATAACAGGAAGAGAACGAGATATAACAAAATACTGATATGCAAAGTGATATGCAAATACTGAAGGACATGATATGATTATCTTTATTTAGATTCTGAGCTTCTCTTCTGCCTTAACTACTTCCAGATGTTATCTGCTGTCTACACTGGAGATATTTTGATATCTGAACAACAGAGTTTTTAAAAAATGCATTAGACAGATAAAATAAAAAATAAAATAAAAAGGAGCAACACCTGTTATTATAAAATACTATTTAAATAGATTGGAGGTTTCTCTTAAATGAGCAATGCTGTATATATTCGTAAAGCACTGCAAGCATTTAGCTGATGTATAAAAGTCCATTACTCATTTAATATGGGTTACAGACTGACATTAAGTACACACAGTCAGTGGCAGAATACTAAAAAGGTTGTGTGGTTTATGTTTAAAGTTTGCTCACCACTGGCAACTGCACACAGACCCGTCCCTCCCTATACTTATAGCAGCAGCTGTGAAAATGCCCAACAGTATTCCAGCCAATAGGACACTTCCGTTGGAATGCTAAGCTTGAATCATTTGAGATTTTTGCTATGTTGTAAGCAAGCACACTTGTGATTGGATAAACAATATGTGATTATATGAAAGTCTGGTTAAATTAGTTAAGGGTTCTACCGTCATATTTATTTAAACATGTAAGTTAAGGAAACAGGGGTCTGAAAGACTCAACAAACTGCCTTAAATACCAGAGATAGCTGAGTTGGGGAAGTAAGTAGGAGGCTCAAACCGATCGTTGTGCTCAGACGTCCAGACCCTGCAATTAGGAATGTGCAGTCATGGGTATGTTTAAACACACACAAACAGGCTTCCAGTTTTGCAGAAACCCGGTTACAGATGTGAACAGCCCACTGACACTGACAGAGCAGGAAAAAAGAGTCAAGTTCACGTGACAAACACGATGACATCATTTCAGCAAAATCTAGGACACAGAGGGAGGAGAGATAGCAAGCAGGACAGTGGGAGGAGGGTTCATGGTACCATGCAACACTAGGCCCAGTCTGATAGCATCTACTGTGTGACTGTACATTAAGATATTTTATACTTTAAAGTGCAGTGTTCACAAACACTGTAAAAAAAAAAAAAAAAAAGTCAGGTAATCTAAAATTGTGCTTCATGTGGTCCCTGCTGATAATAACAGCTGAACCCTGTCTTAGCTGGTTTGTGCTGGTGTCTCAAGGTCTTACAATTATTCAGTATTAGTCACAAATTTGACCTCAGCTATCCTTAACTGAGTCAGCTTCATGTAATTCTATTTTCTCAAACAGTCGCAGGCTATGCAATACAGTAGTAAATAGTAAATGGCACTACTGCGAACATTATACTCAATTTTTATACTCATATGATTTACAATATATCTACAGTAAACTAGAGAAAACCTCATTACGGTTTCATATCGTCGATTACAAATTCCATAACACATTGGATAGATATAAAAGGTCAAATTAATTCAGTTTTTATGCCTGTCATATTTTTTCATTCAGCACCTCTAATGCTTAATTTACTCTGGAAAGGTGGCACAGAAGAGCTTCTGAAGTGGCATTTAGGTGTCTTTACACATACTGTTTATTGCTGCTCAGAGGCGGCATACATGCATTTATGCTAAACATTAAATTTACACTAAACATTTACATTAAACTGTAATACTAGGGGTCGAGGTGGGTCAGAACAGATCAATTTAGTCTGGCTTTGCATCTTTACACTTCATTTTGAGCAGGCACAAAGCAGCCTTGGCTCTGCTGTGTAAAGAAGGGTGATTTGAAACATGAATCTTACATAGTCTGCTATCAAATAAACTGATTACTCAAGGGAAAGAAGAAAATTATCTTTGTTTTGGTGATTAAAAGAAATGTTCCCATATCGTGTGTTCTGCTTGCTTGCGTGATAGGAACCTAAAGATGATAACAATTTCCACCACATGATGGAATGAATACCAAAACGACAAATGTCAGTAGAGAAATATCAGATGTGCTTTGCACTGATTTATATCGGTCACTACCGGCTGCGTTTTAATCTCTCGTCCCTTCCTCGTTTCGACGTCACGCTCATTCTAGCTCCTCCCCTTCATCCTCAGCTGACTGCTTCAATCTTGGACAGTGTACTCACGGTATACTCCCAACAATAAAGAAATTTCCTGCCAGCTGATATTCGCCTCATCGCTCCATCCCCTCCAGAACAATGGTGAGTAGAATTATTTTTCTTTGCTCTTGAAATAACGACGCGCCAAAGGTTTTCGGCCATAAATGTGGACGTGTTGTTTAATCCTTGTCTGTTATTTTTTCAAAGCAGCTCGAGCGGCTTTTCTTTGTCATTCAGCGCGCGCCCTTTCCTTAAAATGGAGGCAAAGCTGCAACGACGTAACGCTGCAAAAGATACTTTTTAACAAATAATCTTAAGAATTGTAATGCACAGAATGATACATTTAAAAACATTATTCGTAGTACATGCATTCGGTTTATAAATGTCTTTGCAAAACGCCTACAGGATTACATTCATCCATCCATCCATCCATCCATCCATCAATCCATCCATTCATTCATTCATCCATCCATCCATAACGGTGTCTTCAGAATATGTTCGAAATTAGGCGTTATTTCTCAAATCCTTTTATAAATAACATGAGCATCAGTTTTTCATGATGTGCATTACTAAATAATGAAACATTTCAGAGAAATTACATTTAGTAGTGCACCTGTTTTGAGGGTGCATCCCAAAACCACCTTACATGATGAAATTATTTTTTTTGACATATGCTTTGAAATTATAGCCGAAATAGTATGCATTACATCTATACAATATAATAATATATGGATTATTTTAAAAAATAAAATTGCAGCATAATTAAAATCACAATGTATTATAGTTAAATAATATCTTAACAAAAATGCACAACTGGAATGAGTGACTGTTTAGTTTGTTTGTTTTGGTCACAAGCTCTCTGTCATCAGAGATTGACAGAATTTTCTTGAAATTTGCATCCACCCCTCCTCCCATCCGCATGAGGAGTAAACTGGGTGGGGACTGCAGCTGTCTGGAGAAGCTCATGTCTGGCCTGCGGAGCAGATGACTGGATTTCTATTCCTGTTCTGTTCCACAGCTGTTATTGTCTCCATTGAGATTTTACATTAAATGCTTTCATGCATTTCATAATTTTTTTCTTTTTTATTAAATTTCTGGGACCTGTCTTTTTTTATCAGGCTGTCTTTAGAGAAATTCAATAGTCCAACAAAATTTAAGAATAGTGGTGACCAAATATGAAAATTTAAAAAATGTAAAAATGCATATTCATCAAGCAGCATTCTGGATTCCCTTCAAATAGTGGTTACAGTCATTGAGAAAATTTAGTTTCTGCTTCTAAAAACCTACTTAAAATAAAAATTGTTCCTTTATTGAAATCCATACTCTTATGTAGACCATCGAGATGACATAAATGGGAAAAGGTGGATTTCTGTCAACATTTTTATTGTTCTCTGTCAATGGCTTGTCAGGCACGGTCTGGCAAGCCTGTTCTATGTGGGTGGGGCATCTGCCTTGTTCCCATTCTGCTGCCTCATTCCCTTTGAATAGAGAGAACTGACTGCTTTCTTTGTTCTTCCTTTTTGGTAACCTACTAAGTCTTTATCATGCCAGTTCACTTTTTGTATGTCTGTCCTTAAGACAAATATAATTTAGCAGGTGTTTACAGTGCATTAGAAAGACGTTTATGGTACATTTCTGATGCAGTGTCTGTTGCTGTACCCAAAATATTAAACACATGCAAATGTCAACAGAATGACAATGCAAAAGAAGCCTATGTGTATGTCTTGAGAGCCAGCAATCTAATAAAAAGATTTTCTCATTCCTTTGCACAGCGTGAGTGCATCTCTATCCACGTTGGTCAAGCTGGAGTCCAGATTGGCAATGCCTGCTGGGAACTCTATTGTCTTGAGCACGGCATCCAGCCGGATGGGCAGATGCCCAGTGACAAGACCATTGGAGGAGGTGATGACTCCTTCAACACCTTCTTCAGTGAGACTGGAGCTGGAAAGCATGTCCCCAGGGCTGTGTTTGTAGATCTGGAGCCCACTGTCATTGGTAAGAGGATGGGGCTTGATTTAAGTTATGATAATTCTGTATATCAAAGTGCTCTGTTCGCTAAACGTTGACCATCTTTCCAGATGAGGTGCGCACTGGTACATACCGTCAGCTGTTCCACCCTGAGCAGCTCATCACTGGAAAGGAAGATGCTGCCAATAACTACGCCCGTGGTCACTACACTATTGGAAAGGAAATCATTGACCTGGTGTTGGACAGGCTTCGCAAACTGGTAGGTAGTTGTAAATAAATGAACATAAAATTAATTATATATTATGTTGGGTTAATGACCAAACTGTTTCTTTTCAGGCTGACCAGTGCACAGGTCTCCAGGGTTTCCTGGTGTTCCACAGCTTTGGTGGTGGAACCGGTTCTGGCTTCACCTCTCTGCTGATGGAGCGTCTGTCTGTGGACTATGGCAAGAAGTCCAAGCTGGAGTTCTCCATCTACCCTGCTCCTCAGGTCTCCACCGCTGTGGTAGAGCCTTACAACTCCATCCTGACCACCCACACCACCCTAGAGCACTCTGACTGTGCCTTCATGGTAGACAATGAGGCCATTTACGATATCTGCCGTAGGAACCTCGACATCGAGCGTCCTACTTACACCAACCTCAACAGGCTGATCAGTCAGATTGTGTCCTCCATCACAGCCTCCCTCAGGTTTGATGGTGCCCTCAATGTCGATCTCACTGAGTTCCAGACCAACTTGGTGCCCTATCCTCGTATCCACTTCCCACTGGCTACCTATGCCCCAGTGATCTCCGCAGAGAAGGCTTACCATGAGCAGCTCTCTGTGTCTGAAATCACTAATGCTTGCTTCGAGCCAGCCAATCAGATGGTGAAATGCGACCCACGTCACGGCAAATACATGGCTTGCTGCCTGCTGTACCGTGGTGACGTGGTGCCCAAAGACGTGAACGCCGCAATCGCCACCATCAAGACCAAGCGCACCATCCAGTTTGTGGACTGGTGTCCCACTGGTTTCAAGGTTGGCATCAACTACCAGCCTCCCACTGTGGTTCCAGGTGGTGATCTGGCTAAAGTGCAGAGGGCCGTGTGCATGCTGAGCAACACCACAGCTATTGCTGAGGCCTGGGCTCGTCTTGATCATAAGTTCGATCTGATGTACGCCAAACGTGCTTTTGTGCACTGGTATGTGGGTGAGGGTATGGAGGAGGGCGAGTTCTCAGAGGCCAGAGAGGACATGGCTGCCCTGGAGAAAGATTATGAGGAAGTCGGTGTCGACTCCATCGAGGGTGAAGGAGAAGAGGAGGGCGAGGAATATTAAAATGTTCACTAAATGTCTAAAACTAAAAACAGTAGACCGGTAATTTACACACGATATACATGAGGTATCAAGCGTAAAGTCTACTCCTAAATGTTAGAGACACATTCTTGATCATTTGTTGTATTGTTATGGCCAGTATGACTATTATTTGTGGAATTTGCTTGCCAAATTTTGACTGAATAAATTGATGGTGATGTAAAAAATCTGTGTGTGTGCAGTTCTTTAAATCTTTCCTGTGGATGTTAATATAAGCTGTCGGTTTTAAGACATTCCAGGCATTCAAAAGGAGTAATCTGCTTACTAACCAGTTTCCACAGGTCAACTGATGGCCTTTGACAGGTTTGGCTTCCAACCTCTTCGGCTGAAGGAAAAGTAGATTAGTAGTCACTCAGCAGTTGGTATTAAGGGCATTATTGGTTTTTAGGGAGGTGCAAATGAGTTACAGCAGTGGTATGCATGAATGAAGGAAAGCAGGTCATGGTAATGTAGTAAAAAGCCTTAATTACATGGAATTTTTTTTATAATCCAGAAAATCTGACACCAATGTCTAAGATAAAAAAGCCAGAAAGTAATAGCAGCTTTTTTGATATTTTATTCAACTGCTTAAAAAAGTGCTTGTTGGCCAATCTTCAAATTAAAAATACAGTACTAAATTCTATGTACAGTAATGAAAAACATGCCTTTGTAGAAAAAGGATTTGGGGTCAAATATGTGTATAAAAGAATACAAAATCGCAATTAAAATATTAAAGATTAAAAAATGAAATGGTAAAAAAGGGTTTAGATGCTTTTACGCTATTCAAAATAGTGCTAATGTAACATCAAATTTGAATTTTGAAGGTTTTAAAGGAAGATTCACACTACTCCTTTTTTCTGATCTGCCGTCTGCTGGTTCATCAGGCTCCAGAAGAGCACTGGCATCGAGCTCACACCAGTGTCTTTGGATTGGCATGCAGCAGGATCCTCAGGCAGCCTTTGATACCCTTTAAGACGCCTAGAAAGTTGGAAAAACAAGGCCAGTTAGTGCGTTCCAACCAGTTTTACCAGTTAATGTTCACAATAATTAGCTTACTGATTAAGCTTTCGGAAATATAGAGGAGCAGGTTGAAAAACGAATGATAATTCATGAGTAATTCATGCCAGCTGCGTGGATATTACGGTGTGTTGGAATGACTTACTTATATGCAAAAGCCACAGCACCTATTGCTGATATGACGGCCAGGATGCCCAACAATAGGGCAGCAGCACCTGCAGATGTCAACCTGGAACCTGCTAAATTTTGCACAGAAATAGAGACATGTATGATGAATTAACATCACCGCTCTCATTTTGGAGCACCACGCTTTGTTTCAACCGTAAATAAATGAACTCACCTATGTTAATATTAACCCTGGCATTTGTGAAAGCCAGACTGACATCATTCGTCATGGACACATTGATACAGAAGATCCCAGAGTCGTTGAAGAAGTGTCGAAGGATGAGTTGGCAATTTGAGGAGGGGCTAACAGCATTGCAGATGGTCGTAACTGGCACATGGCAGTCTGCATCCGATACTACAGTGCACACTTCAGTGGGGAGGCTAGAAAAAGAAGCTAAGGTCATGAATTCTCCATCATGCTGTATTTTGTCATTCCAGCTACATGTTTTGCCAGATCTCACCTTCCTTGGCAGGAAACAGTGAAATCAACAGCGTTCTGCTCCATCAGCAGAAAGTCATCAGCTACAGCCACCTGGACAATCTGCACACTCTCAATGCCCTCTGAGAACACAAACTTACATTACTCTTCAATATAAAACATATAAAAGTGCAATGCTGCTCAAGGGAGGAATCTCACCAATAATCTCAATATCAGTTGAGAAGGATCCGTAGCGGTATATCACACAGTTATTTGCGTTTGGAGCCTGACGCTTCATTATTGATACATGGGCCTGGTTTTCAAGGTAGTCTTCCTCCACCATCATGTCCCTGTCAGTGGCTGGTATTTTGGAAATTTGTTTAAATTTATATTAATATCTAATTTTTTTATGATATATTATTAAGATTATGTAAAATTATTCACATAATATATTATTTATATTATCTGAAATTCAAAATATCTCTAACTGTAACTCACCAGTAGCCTTCAGTGTTGTCTTTGTTGCAGTATTCAAAGTTTCAGACATCTCAGATGCAGATCTAAGATCAAAGACTTTCTCAAGGTTGGATCTTGTTGGAACTCCATTTGTGGGTGCGGGTGGAATAGTTTTCATTGTAGATACAGGTGTGGATTTCTGAATGGGATCTGAAGGCTGACTGGTAGCTTGCTCTGTTGAATCATGAAGTAAATGATAAGTACTTTGACTTCTACTCTGGCTGGAATTAGCACTGATTTTTCTTCTGTGTCATGCTCTCTGATATTTCACACAGGCATAGCCAAATAAACAGTGATGGAGAGTGATAAACGTTGTTACAGAGATTGTGTGATAGAACAATATCTTAACTTTTAAAGACTGTTTTACCTTTACTCCACTACATTTTAGAAATCATATCGTTCCTCATTATTTCGAAATGAAGAAATCGAACCAGTCTGAAACAGAGACGTCTGATTCTTGTGAACGAATGAATGAATCATTATTTTCAACCGATTCTTTTCGACGAAACTGCTGAAATGGCGCACAAATTGCAGTGAACGATTCATTGGCGAATCGACGTGATTCAGTGCAGTCGACAATTGAACTAAGGATTTGACTGATGGCGCAAAAAGTAAGTGACCAGCAGTGTTGGGTAAGTTACTTTCAAAAAGTAATTAATTACAGTTACTAATTACTTCATCAATATTGTAATTAAATTACTTTACTAATTACTCTGTCTGAAAAGTAACTTAGTTACTCAATAAGTAACTTAATTATTCAAATCGCTAATTAGGCTACATCTTAAAATCCCTATAAACCTTAATAGAAATTAAACTCTTTATTCTTTCAAGTCAAACATAGAATAGTTTAGCCTTTTAGCTTTAAAACAACTGTAATCGGCTACTTAAACATTTTTATGAAAAAATGTAACCTTCTTTGGTTAACAAATAGAAATACTCTGCAAAATATCTGAATAACAAAAAGGCTTAAAAGTTAAACAATACATTTCAGTTTGGCAAGATGTTCAGGAAAAGCCCAACTAGTAAAATCCATACAGGTTTATGTAAAAATAACACGTTATCTAATGTAGGAAAGAATAAATTACAGAAATGCTCTTCTCTGCTGAATAATGTCAGATCGCGCTGAATTCCTCATAGCAGGTCTTCTTTCAAAAATGATGAATATTAGATGAATCTTGATTTTTTTTTTAATCCAATTGTTTTTTTGTTTTTTTTGTTTTTTGGTGAGGGCGTATGCGCGCAGGTGACTGCATATAATGAGCTCAGATACGGGAAAGACTGTACCTTGCTTTAGTTTCATACGGATTGCATAATCAGGCATATACGTTTTCGATTTGAATTAGTTCATTTAAAAGGAGAAACTTCAAGCTTTCAGATACAGGAAAGCGGGTGGGAAGCGTGCAATCGGTGATTGCGTGCAGTCGCTTTCTTATATGTGCGCTGGTTTCACTTTCGCTTTCGAAATCGATCACGTTCAGCAAGAAGGGGAGAGGATGGAAAGTGGGGGGCATCGTAACTCTGCCCGCGAATGCCCCTCCTTGGCGCCGGCCCTGATCTGAGTATTTAAGGTTTCTCTGTGAATCAGAGAATCTGAGCGTGAACGCACCGTGACCATATTTTCGGCGCGCGGTTAAAGCCGCTGCATTCAATTTTATCTTTTATCTTTAAACGGTAAATTTAGATTTCAAATTCAATATTGATTTTAGAACTGTTGAAATTATTTACTGTATGTAACGCAAGTACTTTACAAGTAACTGTAATTAAATTACCTAAAAATGAACAGTAATCCCTTACTTTACTTTTTCAGTGGATAAGTAATTTAATTACAGTAACGCGTTACACCCAACACTGGTGACCAGTGCTGAATATTAGTCATGTTCACTGTAAATGTAAAGTATATTTAGGGTATGCATGACTATACGTGGTTTGTGATCTAAATTTGCAGTAAAAGGCTGAGCTGTTGAAGCTCATTGTGTGAAATAGTGCTGAGGACTGGTTTACCATACATACTAATTCATAACATCAGACTGAGCTCAGATCTATTTTAAGTTCAAGGCTATCTGTAGGACATTAGACCCCTCCCTTCTTAAATAGTGTTTTAAAATTGCAAAAAATAAATATGAATAATATAAAAAAATAAAACTACTTGTAATTGTAGTAATAGGGCAACTTTAGCACTATTTTCACAACTGTAACCAGCAAAACCATGGAGTGCACCTGCAGAGATGTGTCCAGTCAGGCGGATGGGGCTCTCAGAGGTGATGATGTTGGTGGTGGGACGGGCCTCAGTTGGAAGATTTGGTGGAGTGGCACAAGATGAATCCGGAATAGCTGCTTGTACGACAACTTGGGGCTTGAAAGCTCCCACTGCAATGTAAGTGTGCGTGACGGTGAGTTCTCTGGAGATTACAGTACCACTGCCATCCCCGAAGTTCCAGTTAAAAGTCACGTCTGATTTGCTCAGGTATTGGCTGGGGTCGTGAAGGGTGATGCTGAAAGCCACTGCTCTGTTTTGGATGAATTTCCGATCACCTTCATCTTTGTCGTTCACCTGCGTCAGGGAAACCGCAAAGGGAATCTGGTCTAGAAGCACAGGGATTAAATATATTGCATTACTAAAACGCTAAAACCATAACTGGTTATTAAATGCTTAGCAGTGAGTTATGCTTACCGGTGATACTGAATTGTGTGGATGCATATCCAATAGGGATGAATTTATCTTTTTGCCTGTAGTGATAAATGACAACATCCATCATGTAAGAGCCAAGAGGAACATCATCAGTGCCGATGGTCAGTGATGAGGAAGGGCCATCGCACACCTGCCAGTATTTACCTATCAAACACAACAGAGAATTGTCAGGAAGGTTAGATAACTGCATATCACAGTACAGTAAGTGCTTCTTTCCTTACCCCAGGTTTTCCATACAAACACATAAGGAGGTTGCTTGTCTCCTTGTCTGGAACGGAGAGGAGCATTAGGGAACACAGCATTCCATTCATCTACAGAGTTCTCCTCAGGATAGACCGGCTCACCCTCATGGAACTGTGTGCCTAAATTAGAAAAGTTGCCATATTTGTGCATTATCTTTAAGCTTGATACAACTACATTTGCTGGTCAAAGCAGAATGTACTTTTTCATCTTTGCAGATAGAGTGAGATGAAGATGACAGAAACATACCGTTGATTGTGCAGTTTTTTGCCCAAACAACTTGTCCATCTGGCAGGACCTTCTGGTTGTGAGGGAACACAATGTCAACGGTGAAGGTGATTTTGGCACCAGTCAAGGTGGGTGCATCATTTCCCACATCAAACTTCAGTTGTCCACCTGTAGGAATGTACATTTATGCTTTTTAATGTGCTGATGCTTTTATCTACACTCTACACACACAAATAAAGGGTATCAAAAGGGGGTTTTGGCAGTGATGCCATGGAAGAACAATTTTGGGTTCCTCAAAGAACCTTTCATACCCCTTTTCCACCAAAGCAGTTCCAGTGCTGGTTCGGAGCCAGTGCTATTGCCGGTTCTTAGTTGGTTCGACTGGCGAGCGCTTTAAGAACCGGCTGCTTTTCCACAGGCTAGAGAGCCAAAACAGAGCCTGTACTCACTCCTTCTTTAATTTTTTAAGTTTGTTGCTAATCTGCTTGACGTTCCTCTCGTACCCCGCTGCAGCCATCTCGCGCTGAATTTGCTGCAACACCGGTTTCGTCCATGAAGCACCCTCTAATTTATTCTGGACTTCTGCAGAGGACCAGATTGCAAGAAAACAGCTTATTTCCTCCTCGGACCACTGGTGTTTTTGCTTAATCGCGTCCATCGTGTTTACCTGCTATTTCAAACATGGCGGTTCAAAGTTTCTGTCGTCTTGTTGGTCACGGTAACCCTGCCCCCAGCCCCTGACGCAAGCAGTTCTTCCTTCTAGCCCAGCAATGTTTTGGTGATACTTACGAACCGCTTTTCCTGGTTCGGAGCTGGTGCTTTGGGTGTCGAAAAACAAAGAACTGGTTTGAAACTAGGCTCTGGATCCGAAGCAGCACTGGAACTGCTTTGGTGGAAAAGGGGTATCAGTGAACAGTTTTTGAAAGAACCTATGTGAAGAGTGAAGAGCATTTCCATAATCTGAAGAACCTTTTCCACATATAAAGAAACTTTTGTACGATGTAAAGGTTCCATGGATGTTCAGGTTTCTTTATGGAACCATAGATGCAAAAGAAGACCTTTTAATTTCAAGAGTGTAGAAACACAATTCCCCAAAGAGCCTTTTAGTGATCGGTTCTTAAAAGAACATATTAATAATCTAAAGAACCTTTTTTTTGTGCAATGGAAAGTTTCCATGGATGTTAAAGGTTCTTCATGGATCCAAAGAAGCCAATAAAAACATAATTTTTTTAAGAGTGCACATCAAATTACATTGTATTCAAGATCAATATTTTTATCAGGTCATGCACTCCCTTTGAATCAAACCCATGACTTTGAGCTACAGAAATGCTACGGAAAAAGTGAGATAGGACTGCAGTTGAAAATATAATTTTTTTTTACATGCTAATGCAAACATGCAGTGTAGAAAATTTGGTTCTTTCTTTCCTTTTTTAATGACAGCATTTTTTACCTGTCCAGCTGTGTTTGTAGCATGGGTTTCCATCTTTCCACACTGGGAACCGTTTTGTATTCCATGTCTGATATTGATTGAATCTGGATTTCGAGTTGCTTCTGTCGACTTGTCCTTATGCAGAGGAAAATTGAAATGAAATTTAGAGAAAACTGTAAATGATTTGAGAGTAAAGGCACTGGAAGCCCACTGGAAAGTCACACACTTTAAAGTCTACAATTGGAGAAGGGATTGAGAGGCGGGGCATGTGACCGCATCAGATATTTAGCACACTTTCTGCAGTGTTACCCTAAATCCTATGCATGTGATGGTCAGCTCTCTATGTGACCATATTTTCAGCTTTACTGCGTAAAGCAGGGGCTTGCTTTCAGATCACATAGGCTAGCATAATTCAGAATCTGAATGCAATGCTACAATTATGAATGACTGAAACTCAGAAACAGCTGATGCTGCACTAGTCAAAACCATTGCATTATGGGTATTAAAGACAATACATGCAATATTTTTTCAAGTTATAGCATGTATTATTTCTTATTTGATCTGTTTAGCTAACGCACGTTACGACTGATCTCGGAAAATCCCCAGACATTCTCATGTGCCACATTGTTACTGAACTTTTAATGACTATAAGTGGGTCAAGGAGATCAGGACATTGTCATGCAGCATTAATTCTGCCCGTAGGGTTTAGGAATTTTAGTAGTGCAGGTTTTAACTGAAATAATTAACTATTACAGTTAACGTTTTGTTTTGACTTTTGTTATATCCAGTATTCTTTTCAATGCAGTTAAAAAGTACCCTGCACTAAACATAATTTAAGTTTAGTGAAATACTATATGCAAGAACATGATGCTGTGGCTATTGGATACAATTAATATTACATAATACAATAAATATAAATAAATAATAATAAAATGTTTACTTACGTGTTAAGGCCACAGACACACAGGTCAGTATCAGTACTCTTGAAAGTAGCTTCATTGTATCACTCTGTTGTTGGCACCTTAACGGCTTTCAGCTTCAGAGGCATCGCTCTTTATATAGCTACGTCCTACATCTGGGGCTGAATTGCCCCTCCCATCACTGAAGACCATGCATGCACACACACACAAATGTGTAATATTTTCTGGTGATGCTGTGCAAGAGAGTTATCAGATTAAGATTCCATTAAATATTATACTATTTGATTAGACTAATTTATTAATTGGCCTGATCAGTCATGTATGTGTATAGAGCCTGGTTTTTACTTAAAATATCCAAAGAGACATAGATATTAATAAAAAATCAAAAATGGAAAAAACAAAAAAAGATGAAAACATATATAATAGTTCTGAACTTTAGTGCTGCAAATAACCACTGAAGAACTTTTTTGTTGTTTAAGAGTGTAAAATGGTTGATTTGACATCTTGAGGCTTATTTTTTTACTTTGAGGGTCACATTGAGATTACAAACTCTTTTCCAAGCTGAGCTTATTTTAATGAGGAACGAAGTTAGAGAATGCTTACATGTGATATCAGTGGACCTGCATGTGGCTGGACATCTGACGCGTTTGAAAGCTTTGTTTCTTAAGTGGGTCAGTGGCCATAAGCATCTTATGCTTTTTTGCCACATCTGAACATTTTTAAATGCAATAGGCTGCATTTTGAGATTTGGTCTTAAAAATAAACATGCATGTTAATTATGAGATGTGGGGGAAAAATAATCTTATGCAAATGAAGGGAAATTGTGTCGGATTTACTGTAGACGGCTGGTACAGTATCAGAGTCATGCGAGACCAAGGATGGCTGACTCCAAGAACAATGGAGTCTGTTCAGGTTGGAGCGCTCATTCACTGTAAATGCTGCAAGAATCATTTACATTTTGTGAATACTAATGCAGAGAGGTTAACAGGTTCGTTTTTTGCACTATAGTTCAGTGAAATACTTTGCATAGTTTGAATAGTAAGGATGGGGGAAATGCTCTTACTTGTCAAAAGTAATTGCACAATGCAAAACATCTTAATGGTATATTAATTTTGCTTCATTAACTTTATGCAAAATATAATTTACCAATTTTTTTTTCTTTTGATTGAGGTTTTGGGGTGAAATCTGAATTATGACTTACTCTAATTCAGGCAACATTCCATATTAAGGCGTCAATAAAACAATAAGTTACACATTACGGCTAGACAAAAATGCCTGGAATGGAAAGTTAATCAGGATTATGGCAGCTCTTGTGACTTTTTGGTTTACCCGGATTTTTGGCTTTTTGGCATCCTTACAAAAAATGATCAGATTTTCAGAATTGTTCCAAGTAGCCACATTTAACATTCCTTGTTTATTCTTGTATCTCTTTATTCCAGCACTGAATTCAAAGGCAAACCATGAAGGTGTTGACATCAGGTGGAAGCAAAACTGGTCAATTTGTCGTAGAAAAATCTGAAAAGTGAATTTACTGCAAGAAGCATGAGTAGAACGTCTGTCACATTATTACAATTTACACTGCAATCGGTAAGAAAAACACCCACAAGTATGTTTCTCATAAAACATTATTGTACATCAACCACATTTATAAAAAGGAACCAAGTTCACAAAAATGCAAACCTTAACTTCTGACAAGAAACACCCCAACAATTCAATTCAAAACCTGAGAGTTCATGTGGTACCACTAAAACACAGAAAACAGTATATACATTTGATAAAACGCTATATTCTTGAGACGGAGGTACATAGAAATACAGTGGTGACATGAATTGCATTAGACCCACAGAACGCCTTCTCTTCAGTCTTAATGAACCAAACTATAGAAACCAGCAAACACAAAACTAAAACATGATGTTAAACCTTCAAATTCTATTTAGGAACGATAAAACAGGGACAGGAAACGAGGAGTGCATCATATAGGGAATATATGCCAAAACTGTGAAAAACAGATCTTTTATAGCTTATAGTGTGTTTCATATCATTTCACAATGTTCCTGAAATGTTCCTCAACATCAACAGGCACAATCAGGAAAACAATTAAAGTACGGCGGAATCCCTGCTAACATCTTATTAAAAGAACGCGACACTCATTAAAGTAAAATTTACTCTGACAGTAGAATCTCCATTTCATGCTTCCACTTTTTTGTCTGTAAATAGATAAATGAAAGTCATGCCATTAATTCAGGACAGTTAGAGAAGTAATCTGCATACAAAAACATGATCAAGCAAGATATGAATATGGAGACAATCTTGTTAAAGGTACAAACCGACCGGCTCAAAACATTGAAGTTCCCACCAGTTTTAATTTCATGAATCAGGTCTGGATGGCTTATCACTGTCATTCCCAAACACAACCAAGGTTAAAAAAAAAATGGAGGTATTACAACAAATAAACATGAGCGGGCAGCATCCTCGCCATTCGCTCTGCAAGTGTCGATTTGAGTGTTCAAATACAGACAGATAACAAACACCTAACAGACCTTAGAAGACACGGCATATTTAAAGAGACAGTCATCCAAAAATGAGGATACTTTGGAGTCCAAACAACATCAACCCCAAGTCATACAGGTTTGGAACAACATGAGGGTGTGCAAATGACAGAATTGACATTTTTTTGGTGAACTATCCCTTTAACGTTAAAAAAAATGAAGCTATGATGGACAGTAGTATCACCATTTTAATGGTAATCATTTATAAACGCAGACAGAATGAATATTATACTGGTGAGTCATTTTTTTCCCAACCAAATAAGCATTAAAAAAAGTTAATTCCACTGAAAACTGGTGGAAAGATTAGATTGTATTTTTACCCATCACAGATTCATTTTCACTCAAGTTTAAAGGCCATTTATAAGTCAGTTACATCATAAAATCACAAATAGCCTGTATCTGACAGCATTTGGGTTTGTGAAAGAAAAAACTGAAATAAAAGAATGAAATGAGTACAAGCTGGACATACTGTCGTGTATAGTGTATCATATATGAGCGTGATATTCTACAACCATTTAAAACAATGACTGCATCTGACTCTGAATCTAGAATCGTAGGTCTACTGGACATACGTTCCCGAAATTAGGCTTTTTTTTTTCGGAAAACTGTAAAAATAGTCAATTTACAGAATTAATACAAAGTTGAAGGTTACAAAAAAAAGACACCACAAATATTTACCAAACAAAATCAAAACATTACTTCAGTGACTATTCATATATTAGAAACATACATTTTGATGCAAATATTGGGGATTCGTATGTCCATTCTCAAAACATAGATGACGTATCAAGTAAATACAGACTGGGAAGCAGGTTACAACAGTATAAAAATAAATCCAGATATCGTCTGACGCATTCAAGCAACGACTGCTAATAACTATGGTTTTAAAAGGCTAATAATAAATACCATACTCGATAAAAAAAGACATATATTGTTAGCAAGACTTAAATCCATACATAAAACAAAAACATTTTCCTTTTTTGCATTCAGTTACACTTTTTAAAGAGGACAATGGGTCCCTCTCATTCAGTAATACATACCCTTAATTCCATTACGATTTTCTGTTAGCGCTGATATAAAACTGAGCAACATCAAAAATAGTATGTACAATTTTTTTTTCAATAAATAACATTTTTGCTTTTTTTTTTGCAATATTTTGTTCTATTATAACATTATTGCCACAGATGGGTGTTGTGAACACACTCGCTCGCACAAAACGCAAGACAACATGAGGGCAAAGATTCACCATGTACATTTTTTGCCTTACATTACTCTGCTGTCAAACTCAATATCACAAAGTTAGATGCACAAAAGGAACCCAGGATTCCCAAGACGACTGATTTGATCAGCGTATGTGGACGGATGAGTGGAAAGGGGTTTATTTGGGCAGTGGCGGCAGAGGTGGAGGTGGCTCTGAGGGTAAAGGTGGCGCCTGGGTTCCTCCGCGAGCGCTACTGCTATACCGATAGTCTCCGTACTGAGAGCGATAGTCAAACATCTGAGGTTGTGCCGGCTGAACGCCCTGCGCACTGAGCAGCGAGTTCAACATGTCAAACGTGTCCTGGTACTCGTTGGACTGGCTGCCTGTATTGTGGCCGTTCGTGTCAGCTTTTTCTGACTTGGAGTGCGAATAGTTTCCCTGATGGTGCGACAGGCTCAGCGAGGGAAGGATGTCGGACCCCTGACCCATCGCGTGGGAGGGCACTCCGGGAAGCGTCGGCAACTGAAACGAGTTTCTGGACGATTTGCTAACTTTCGAGGGATGGCTGCCGGAAGTAGGATCCGGCAAGTGGGTCCTTTTTCTTGATGAGGATGACGAAGAACTTGTTCGCACAGAATCACCTGAGACCTTTTTGCTACTTCCTGACGCGCTGGCAGAACTCGAGTGTTTTTGTGCTGAGGATGAGGAAGACGATGTCGATAATGAGCCGGTGGCGGAAGAGGAGGAGTGGTGGTGGTGATGGTGATGATGATGGTGGTGGTGGTTGGACCGCTCTCGGTGTTTCTCGCGACTTTTCCCGTCTTCTCCGGACCCACTTCGCCTTTCCGGAACTCGGATCCGCACTTTAATGTCCTGCTCAGATCCTCGACTGCTGCTACTGCTGCTGTGTCCCCCGCTGCCAGATTGGCCTGGCACTGGGAAGCGCATTTTTATGGAACTGCGTTCCGATCGCTCGTCCAGCGGGATCTTCAGGACGATGGGTGAGGGGTTGTTTAGGTCTGAGGAACTAGAGCTGGACTGCTGGTGGTGATGGTGCTTCTCCTTCCTCTGCTGGTTCATGAGGGCCTGGGCGGCAGTGGCGTATCCCTGTTTCACGCTTGCCTCCATGTTCTCCAACTTCCGCTTCTGCGCCGCCAGCTCGTCTGCGTGCTTCACCCGATACTCGCTCAGAGATAACTTAGCTGGCGCGTGAAGCTCGTTGGTGGTGGGCTGCTCCTTGGCGTGAGGCGGCCAGTGTTGGGATGAGGGAGCAGCGGTGTGGTCGTCGGCTGAGTCGTCCATGGAGGAACCGGAGGGTGGGGCGGAGAGGCTCATCAGCCCGGCCAATGTGCTGTCGGATGCTGCCATGGAGATCATGTTCATAATGGCTTCTGACTGATCACCATCCTGCACTTTTGATTTCTTGGCAGTTTGACCTGCAGCCTGAGGCACAACAAACAAGAAAACAAATTATGAAGATGAAATTTGTATGGTCAAAAGTACTACTGAGCAAAAGTTTGTTTTTATTGAAAGAAAGAAATTAATACTTTTATTTAGCAAGAATGCTTTAAATTGATCAAAAATGAGAGTAAAGTCATTTATTATGTTATAAAAGACTGACATTTAAAAAAAAAAAAAATGCTGCTCCTTTGAACTTTCTATTGATCAAAATATTCTGAAAAAACCTGAAGGATCATGTAACACTGTAGAGTGGACTAATGATACTGAAAATTCAGATTTGCCATTACAGGAATAAATTACATTTTAAAATATATTAAAATAGAAAAGGGTTGTTTTAAATTGTAAAAATTTCACAATATGACCGTTTCCAGTGCATATTGGATCAAAGAAACGTAGCCTTACTGAGGATGAGAGACTTCTTTCAAAAACATTCAAAATAAACTTGTCAACTTCAGTACGTGGGTAAAAAAAAAAAGGCCACTTGGCTTGAAATCTCATGCAATGAAATTAATAATATTTTAGTCTTCTTATGTGGCCAAATACTTTGTGGGCCCACTGTACTTGCAGTTATCTAAATATAAAAAAATTAAGGCACACTGACTTACTTTCCAGTTTCTGATACGTTTTAAGCGGCTGGGTGTCTTCTCCAAGATCTGCAGGAACTCATGAGTGAGCTCTGTGAAATCATTAACAAAATCTTTTTGACTTGAGGAAACAAATTACTAGAAAAATTTATTTAAGAGGTTATATAGTTTCTTTTCCTGGCTAAACCCCAAAAATTTAGCCCAGGGTCCCACCGCAGCCCTACGAATAGTTGCTTATTGAAAATCATACTAAAACTGACTTTAAATGTAAAGTAATAAATAAACATCGCTTTTAAATAATGAAGCAAACATAAAAACAACCATCACATCTTTTTCTAAACTTTCTCTCTGTTAGAAAGACAATTGCCATTTCAAAAGAAAATCACTTGTAAACACATACCATCCAACAGCTCAAGGGTCACCGTGGGGTCAACATATTCCCACCAGTGTTTGCCGTCTGTGGAAACCGGAATCTCCCAGTTGGACCATTTGCAGGCCAGATGAATACATACACAAGCTACGATGGGTGGGCTGTACTGCAGGCAGAATGTAGTCAAGTGGAGACTGCAGCAAAAAAGAGCACACATGATTACCAAACATATGAAACCATTCAACACTATTGTTACTCTACAGTGATAAACAGGTGTACTACTATTCTAAACTTTGGGGTCAGTAAGATTTCAGTGACAGTAAAGACATTTATAATGTTATAATGTATATTGTCAACCTCACTATGTTGTATGTATAGTTCAGTAAATTGCAGCCATTTACTTCAAAAATAAATGTTAATTTTAGCATTTTTAATCTAATTTGTAGTAAAAATATAACCTTTGAAAAACTAGGCCTTGACAATCGACATACCTGTTTGTTGCCATGAAATATGAGGTCTGAGCTAAGTCTTTACTCGCTGGAAGAACAAATGGAAGGCTCATAATCAGACGTGAAATCTGTGAGCTTGCTGGGCTAGTAGTACCCATTACTGAGCAATACGAAGCACAGTTTACAGTGAGCAGCTGGTTCTCACCTCGCACAAGCTGGGTACACTTGACAACATGTGTGTGGGGATGATCAATGGTGATCTCAAAAGCTGGAAAGAAGAGAGCAGATGAGAGAGAGACTTTAGTTTTTGGTTTTAACTATAATAACTCTTCAGAAGTGAAGCCCCCACACACAATTTACACGATGAGTGAGTGAATCACAAACATGGGTCTTCCTGTGCTTGACTGGTGAAATATCTTTGAGCTCCATGCAAGTGGCCTGTAGGGCGATTTGGTTATAGTCAAAATTTTCAAAACAAATGACCATTATGGGCACCGGAAGCGAATTTTCCAGACTGGAGGACACGTCACAATAACAATATGTTAGCAGTTTATAGCATTACCATCTCCTGATTTAACATGCTGTAAAACTGTTATGCTACTGTACACAATCCTAAAAAAAGAAGATATTCATAGAAACAATTTTATAATAATGAGAAAGATTTGAATGCTAAATGCCACTGAAGTTAAAACAGGGTTTCTACGAGTCTTATGAAGGCAAATTTAAAACTTGTTAAGGCCAAGTAAAGAAAATCTAAGACTTTCTAATTCAATAGGCCTTAATTTGCAGAAGGGTGAATTTAGACACATAGAAACACTGTAAAACAGTTTTAGTTGACAAAGTCAAGTAAAAATAAATTAAAAGATAAATTATGATTGAAGCGGATTGAGGTTGGAACTTTGTACTGACACTGCAAAAAAAATTGTACTGTTACATGTTTACATTTGATATTTCTTGTGGACTCAAGACGTACTAGAATTAACACACAAAACTAATAGTATTGTGAAACCACAAACAGGAAGGGTGCATTGCCAGATTGAAATGGAGATAAAAATGACAAAGGTGACAGGCTCTTAATGAGGAGCTTGTAATACTCCTGTCGACTCCTGGGAATTAGCAGTGAATGAGAGTAAATGTGGTTATTCGCTGCATCTCTCTAGTATGGTGATTCACTAACCCATTCTTGCCCTTTCAAACTTACCCAGGGTCTGGAGTATAATGCTCTCAAGAATGACCAGGTCTTGGGCTTGTTGCAGGTATGTCTGAGATTGAGAGGACAGGCAGGTTACTCACATGGTCTCTTGGTCATGGACTACATGCTCACTCGCTCTCATCACATTATTTTGACCCTCTTTTTGCACCAAGCCAATCACCTTATCATACAAGCTATGCCCTTTCAATTCATGAATATGACAGTTAGTGAAGACTAACAGATAAAGACTCATATCCAACCTAAGAAGAAAAAAAATTTGATCAATTCAGCCAAAAATATAGAAATACGTGGATTACGCAACCTGTTTAAAAGAAAAGCAATGTTATGGTCGATGCTGTGATTCTGCTGCTTGCGATTAAATTTGATATTTTAGATTAGTTGATACAAATACTGATCTGATATCAGTTAAAAAGTGTGAGGGAAGAATTTGTGAGGCAGAAAAATTACGGAGAAAAAAAAATTGCATTTATGTTTCAAAAAAACAAACAAAACCGACCAAAAAAAAAAGAAAATCCACTATTCATCGAGGACATTGGAAAGTGAACTATTTCTTAAAGGAATTATTCCTTTCATTTGCTCTCCCTCACATCAGTACAAACCTATGTGACATTCTTTCTTCAGTGGAACATAAAGAAGATAATTTCAGAATCAGAATCAGAATGAGCTTTATTGGCCAAGTATGTTTACACATACGAGGAATTTGTTGTAGTGACAGAAGCTCCACAGTGCAAC